>JAJEJO010004432.1:0-51708 GCA_020662805.1 Glaucomys volans
TTTGATCAAGCGGTGACCCAAGAAAGGTGCTGTCCCCCTACCTCCAAGTTGGGAATGATCAATGCTTCTGGGCAGTGTCAGCCTAGTGTTGATAGACAATTAGATACAGCAAGGTGGTAGACTCCGGGCCTGGGTGTGGGCCTGGGCACTAGATCAAGTTGGGGTGGTGTCACAGAACTGTGCTCAGTGATGGAGACACTGGGCTTGAGAGCCCAGGCTGACCTGAACTCCTCGCTGGGGGTTCAGGCAGTGGCAGATGGTTGCTCTCTCCTGGGGACACAGTAAGCTGGCACCAAAGGCCCTAAGCTCCCCGCCGGACCACTCCAGACACAGCTGGCGCCCCCAGGAAGCTGTAAATGGACCCCCTCTGCCAGGGAGGCCGCCAAACTCAGAGCAGTTCCAACTCCCTGCCGGAGTCAACGATCCCAGGGGCTCCGGGCCGACCTCTCCAGGTGCAGCTGGAGGCCCCAGGAAGCCTGAGATGGGCACTCTCCGCCAGGGAAGCTGCGGAAGTGGCGCGGAATAATTCCCACTCCCCTCCAGAGACTGCGATCCCAGAGTTTCCCGGCTGGACCTCCCCAGATGCAGCTGGCGGCCCCAGGAAGCTGGAAATGGACCCCCTCTGCCAGGGAAGCCGCCAAACTCAGAGCAGTTCCAACTCCCCGCCGGAGTCAGCGATTCCAGGGGCTCTGGGCCGACCTCTCCAGGTGCAGCTGGAGGCCCCAAGAAGCTGGTAACGGGCCTTCTCCACCAGTTAAGCCGCCAAAATGGCGTGGGGGTAGTTCCAACTCCCTGCCAGAGTCTGCGATCCCAGAGTTTCCCGGCCGGACGTCCCCGGACGCTGCTGGATGCCCCAGGTAGCCTGAGATGCTCGGTCTCTGGCTGGGAGGCCGCTGGCTGGTGCCGGAGCCACGGCCAGTGACTCCAAAGCGCTGTGGGGCCCTGCACTTACTTGTTGGCTGGCGCAGACCCAGGTTGGTGGCTCTGAAATGAGTCCAATTCTTAACTGATCAGAAATTTTAATATACATAGCTGTATGTATGTATTTTAACAGTACGCATGCCTATAATCTCAGCACTTGGGAGGCTGAGGCAGGAGGATTGAGAGTTCAAAGCCAGCCTCACAACTTAGCGAGGCCCTCAGCAACTCAGTGAGACCCTGTCTGTAAATAAAATACAAAAGAGGGCTGAGGATGTGGCTCAGTGGCTGAATACCCCTGGGTTAAATCCACAGTACAAAAAAAAAAAGTAGATGAAACTTAGTCAATAAAAACTGTTTACTACACAGCTGTTAAGAAATTTCATAGAAATATGTACATCATAAAAATAGGTTCCTTTCTGGGTTGGAGTAAAAAGTCCCTGTATCCTTGCTTGTAGGTCACTCCTGCAGGCAAAGTGTACTCTTTTTCTCTCTGTTGGCTGCTTAGGCCACATAGGCAGCAGGAAGTCAGGTGGTTGTGGCCAGCAGAGGAGCAGCACAGACTCTGCAGAGGGATGGTGCCATCTTGCTGTGCATTCTGTGGTGAGGAGCTTCTTTGGTGGGAGAGGTTCTTTGGGATGTAGCTGCTCATAACCATGCTACCTTTAGCCTCTGTAGAGTAAAGGGGACATTGTCTCTGCCATCATCACTCATCTGGTTGTGAGTTTTAGATATATGCAAATGTTGGGCCCCTTATTTGTGATTGTCTCTGAGAATTAGGAGTCACAACTCATGCATCCATATGGTCCACAGGGTCATACAGCATGGGCTAGGTGTGGGGAAGTGGAACATTGATAGGCAGCCTGACTTCATAGCTTCTGTGCCTGGCCACTATATTAGACCATCTTCCTTGAAATGGAAAATGTAAAAAAAAAAAAAATGAAAGAAAAAACAGCTGACTTTGGTGTCTCAAACTTTGCCAAATTCCTGGCACACCAGTATGAACTTGTGATGCCAAAAATGACCTTTTTTTTTTTTTAAGTGAGAAAAGTAGTTTTATTTTCAAATAAATCATTTAAAAAATCTTTTTTAGTCACAGATGGACACATTTTATTTATTTTCTATGTGGTACTGAGTATGGAACCCAGTGCCTCACTCATGCTAGTGAAGCACTGTACCACTGAGCCACATACCCAGTCCTACACATAGCTGTTAAGAATTAATCTTGTTTTAAATCATTCTGTTTGTTGGGATTGGTGAACTTTTTGTATTTGTCTTAATCATGGTGACCTTTACTCAGAGTTTATTTATTGAGGCCACAGTGCTGTCACAGTACTAAAAGGGACCTGACTGTGTCCACTATATAGTGACATCTTGGACTTGCATACTTTAAAGTTTTCAAAGGAAATTTACTTCTTAGCTCTCAGAGCCACATCATGGAATAATTATTCTATTCTGGGGTATTATTTTTGAAATTACAGTGATTTGGGTTGAATCTGAAGAATCCCCACATGCTGCCAAGATGCACAGCTTTTGCAACTTGCTCCTCAGTGCCAGAGCTGCTGGGTGGCTTGTCTGCTTACTCCTGTGACCCTTTGTGCCATTGCTTCATACAACATTGTGTTTAGAAGCATGAACAACTGTAGCCAAACCAGAAATATGGAGAAAGTTCTTCAGTCTCTTTCCTTTGAATCCGTCTCACTCATATGGAATTCAGCTAAATAATTAGTTTCCATTATCATATTAAGAAACATCTTTCACATTTTTATGGTGTCTAGGTGACCATCTTTGCCTGCACTCCTCCAGGAGCCAGGCTACCTCTGCTGAGGTGGGTGTTCTGGTTTAATTTCCTCTGTTCTGCACCAAACCAGGCAGTCCCCACTGAATCTATAGAACTGAGGATTCTCCATGAGATTCTGTGTGGTAAATTCTCACTGCTAACTACTGCAAAGTCTATGTGCCCTAATGAACTATCAGCTGATGATACTGTGGCTCTCCATTGAAAATAGTGTCCCACCAATGCTTTTTTTAAAATTGGGCTGCTCTTTGTAATAGAGGCTATAAATATATGAACAAATATCAGAACACTACTTTTCAACCCTATCACACTCCATTTTCCCTCTTGTAGCAAATGCTTCTTATTGTACTCTTTGCTCCCCATACAGAAATTTGCAACTGAATATAATTTACTTCAAAACATACTTTCAAAGAAATCAATATAATGCCATAACTATGAATAATACACTACATTCATAATTAATAAGCTGGGCGCAGTGGCGCACGCCTGTAATTCCAGCACTTGGGAGGCTGAGGCAGGAGGATCACGAGTTCAAAGCCAGCCTCACCAACTTAGTGAGGCCCTAAGCAACTCAGTGAGACCCTGTCTCTAAATAAAATATAAAACAGGGCTGGGGATGTGGCTCAGAGGTTGAGTGTCCCTGGGTTCAATCCCCAGTGCCAAAAAAAAGGAAGACATAATTAATATATATTTCAATATCTCAATTAATGAATATTAGCACAAGAGAAGATATAGAGAAAGAGGTGTTTACACTATGGATGCAGTATCTACAAGTATAGTTTGTGACCCTGGTGGATTGTATTTCCATAGCAGTGAATAACTCAATAGATTTCCAAACTAAACAAAATATAGTCTTCACTTTGCCGATGAGGTGATTAGTGTCCTAGGAAATTCAATGGACATTAAGATTGTGCAAAAAAATTTTTTTTTTGTGAAAAGAATTAGCTTCTAAAGTTTAGGTGAATAGCAGTTGTTTTAAAAAGGTACATTAATGTTGACTAGGATGTTCACAAGTCATTTAGTATGTGCAACATAAATAACACTAATATATTTGCATATTGAGTGAGCTTTTTTATTGCTATGGATCATTGAAGAGAGGTTTGTAATTCAGCTTGCAGAAGACTAGAAACTCTCTTTGAATCTCATAGTTTCTCTCTCATAGTTTGTTAGTGTTGTAGGATTTGAATAAATGTATAACCAGATTTTAGCACACATTTGCTCTCTATTTCATTCTCTCTGACAGAGTTTTGAAGCAAAACATGCTCCAGAAGTACACTTTTTCCTATGGACCATTTTAAGAAAATTTGAGAACTAAATGAAGACCTTGAATTGATTATTGATTTAACATATACACAGCGCTGTTATGAGACAGAGGTAAACTGAACCTTTAACTGAAAGGAACGTTGTGTCTTTTAAAATATTTTTTATTTTCTAACTCAGGATCGAACTTGAACTCAAGGGCATTCTACCACTGAGCCACATCCCCAGTCCTATTATGCACTTTTTTTTTTTAGAGGACAGGGTCTCACTGAGTTGCTTACTGCCTCCTTGTTGCTAAAACTGGCTTTGAACTTGCCATGCTGCTGTCTCAGCCTCCCATGCTGTTGGGATTACAGGTGTGTCTTTCTTCATTTTGATATTAAAATAATTCATAGTAATTGAGTAATGATTTTATGATTTTCTTCTTATGCACATGTGAAGCCTGACCTTCTTTCATGGGTAATAATCATTTTAAAAAGAAACCAAATGTGTACCTTAATTACATGCTTTTAATTGCTATCTCAAAATGAGATTGGAGACATGTATTGAACCATTTGGTCACCATTACTCCTGTTTATACCCAAACCTTTTTCAACATCTTCACCAAAAACTCTGTAACCAATCAACAGTAATTCCCTTTTCCTCCTCCAAGCCCCTGGTAACCTCTAGACTAATTTTGGTCTCTATAACTTTGCGTATTCTTGACACCTCATGCAAATGGAATAATAATATTTGTCCTTCTGTGTCCTGCCCTTTTCACTAATTATATTTTCAAGATGGATCCATTTTGTCATGTGTCAGAATCTCATTCCTTTTCATGGCTAAATATTTCATTGTGTGCATGTGCCGTGTTTTGTTTATCCTTCATCTATTTATAGGCACTTGGGTTGTTTCTTTAGCTATAGTGAGAATCACTACTATGAGCATTGGTGTACAACTATGTGCTCTTTGGTTTTTTTGGTATTGGGGATTGAACCCAGAGAGTCTTTACCATTGAGCCATATCCCCAGCCCTTTTTAATTTTTATTTTGAGACAGGGTGTCACTGTACTTTCCTGGTGCACAGATATTTGTGTGAATCCTTGCTTTGAGTTCTTTTAGATGTCTGCCTAGGAGTAGAATTGCTGGGTCATATGGTGGTTCTGTGTTTGACGTTATGAGAAATTGCTGCACTTTTCCAGTGTCATCTTGTTGTTTTAAAGCTGTTGTCCAAATGTCAGACAGATACAGAGTGACATAATACTTAAAGGTGTTTATTGTATACCCACTAATGCCTTCAGCTCTAATGTTTATCAACTGATGGCTGCCTTGTTTCATGTGTATCCCTACCTGTTTCACCCCATCGTGTAGTATTTCAAAGCAAATTTCAGATGTCATATAATTTTACTCTACCTCATTGGTATGTATATTTAAAATATATATGCTTTTTTAATATCAGTTCTTGATTGGCACAGATCCCATCAGTTCTCAAACTTGCAATTAGCTCCTAAATGTCATAAAATATTGTCATGTTGCATTTAGTTGTTAAGTCTCTTAAGTCTTATTTAATCTACAGATTCTCTTCCATGCCTCTATAACCCTCACTAGCTGCCCCTTGAAATATACGTATTAATCAGGTAGTGTTTGTGCTATGTAGATTTTGATAATTGCATTCCCATGTGTTTTTAATATTTTTTCTAGTCCTTGACTGTCTGCAAATTGGTAGTTGGATCTAGCTTGACCATATTCAGACTTGATATTTTTCTCTTCTTTTTGGCTAAAACATTTTGGAAGTGATGATGTATTTGTTCTTCCCTCAGGTAGGTTATAATTGAGTGGTTATCGGTTATCTCTTTCTATGATGTTAGCAGTTTTTAATATTGGTCCATCAATTCTCTTGAGACTTCAAAAAATGGAAAGATCCATAATTCTTCTGTTATTAACTGTGGATTTTTCTGTAAAGAGAAGCTTCCCCTTATCAACTGGAGGCCTAGGTGTATTGGCATGATTCTTTCTTTTTATGTGTGTTTCCACTATAAGGAGATGGACCAGTAGGATTTGTTTAATTAATTTATTTTCTATATCATGATGAACTCCATGCCTTTGTTTTTGTTACTGAAGTACAAGTTGAAGTCCTGTCTTTGGTTGGCTGGAGCTTCTCAGTTTGGTGTCCAAGACATTTTGAAACAACCTTAATAATCTTTTTCACTATTTTTGCTATTGGTATAAAAAGTTCCAGGCTCATCTTTATAGATTTTTTGCCCTGGCCTGAATCAGCCATTTTAACAAGGTACTTAGATTCCTTTTAGTGGGCATGACACTTAGAGACTGCCATCTGAGTGCTAGAGATATGCACTGCTACCAGGCTGACTAATGTTCCTAGGCTTTTTCTTGTAATTGTTTATGTGTGGGGGGTGTTTATAATGTGAAAGCATGGATTCATGCTGATACTTTCCAATTAACTTCTGAGCTACAGACTTTTCACTTACCCTCTATCTGAACAAAACTGCAGATCAAGTATACTTAATTAAACTATCTTAGGTGCTTTTCTCCTTTGCATTCAAAAGTCTTACCAAACTATTGGCATAGCTGTTGACATTGATAAAGAACAAAACTAAGATTTCATTAGCCACCTACTGTATTAGGTACTTCTGCAAATTACGTCTTTTGTGTATGTATGTGTTGCTGGGGATTGAATTCAGGGCCTTATGCATGCTAAACACATGATCTACTAATAAGTTGCACCTCCAAACTCTACTTCCTTTAATCCTCCAAGAAGCCTATAAACATGTTTTATTATTTTTATCCTCAATTTCCTGATAAGAAAGTTGAGGTCCAGTAAGGGTAAGTGGCCTCAAAGACATTAAGTGTCAGAGGTAAGATTCAAATCTGTTTCCTTCTCACACTGCTTCCCTTATTACAGAGATCTGGAAAGATAAGTGACAAGGCAGATCTTCCATGTGGGCCAGACAGGACCGTGCACCTCATCTGCCCTGATCCTTGTCTGAAGTACAGTTCCAGTTTCTTCTACAGCAGACACATGTGCAAAACAGGATCCTCGCTGTGTGGATGAAATCATTTTTGGAGACATGAAGAAATCTCTAGTCTGTGGTCAGTTATTTTTTAAAAAATCCAGTTCTCATATAAGAAAAGGCAGATTCAGAGGCAAGCAAAGGTGTTCCTCAGCTTCTCTCTTTCTCTCAAACACACACAGGACCAGGCATGCCCTCTCACACACAGCAGAAGCAAGGTCATTTTGAGACAGCTTCTATAGTATGCTGGCTTACAAGTACCTGGTGAATGAAGTATAGTTACAGAATGATTCAACACTGCTACCACATTGGTGTTGCTGGGAGAACTCATGCTAAATAACAGGATTTGGAATGAAAAAGAAGTAACACTGATATAATGAGTTTGGTTTTGAACTACTGTGTGTCTTTGTGTGGTGCCAGGCATGGTCCCTAGGTCCTCACGCCTGCAAGCAAGTGCTCTACCACTGAGCTCCACCCCATGACATAAATTTGAAATTTTTTAATATAACATTGGACTCTTGGAACTCCTATCACTTCAAGTCAAACACTCCAAAGTTTTTGTGGATTTTTTTTCAGTGCTGGCAATTGAACCCAGGGCCTTGTTCTTGTGAGGCAAGTACTCTACCAACTGAGCTACCTATACCCCCAGCACCTTCTTGTGAATTATTTTATTTTATCTTATTTTTTTTTTACTGGGTATTGAACCCAAGGTTGTTTTACTACTGAGCTACATTCCCACCCCATGTCATTTGTCATTTTAGATAGTTCTCACTACATTACTGAGGGTCAATCCTCCTGTCTCAGCCTCCCAAGTTGCTGGGATTACAGCCATGTTTCACTGTGCCTGGCTCTTCTGGACTTCTCTTAGAAGAGCAACAAAACTATTGCTTATATCTTTTAAAATAAGCACCATAGGTTTATCAGAATATGGGGCTTTCAAGAAGCATTTTAGATAGCAGCCAGTTAATGCTACTACCTATATATTTTATAAAGAACGAGTCTCACGTATAAAGATCTTTTCTCTGAGACTTATTTGCTCCTGCCTCCCTGCGTACTCACACCTGAATCTTTGGGGAGCAGACAATAGCTACTGACTCTGGCAACATCACCTGGTAGGAACGGTGAATGTGTGGGTCAATACTGGAGAGAAAGGTGGTCTGTGTAATGAGTCTGAGAAGAGAAATGAAGCCAGAGAACTCTTGGTGAGCATGGACACTCATGCCTGGTCCATGAGGAAAGGTATGGCGATGGTGGGAATTCTCAACAGTTGGCCCCAAACTGTTTTCAAGTAAAAGGTGTTCACAACCATGAGGGGTACTCATGGGATTCAAAAACTAAGGATATTTCCAGCATTTTAAACAACTAAGTGCAATACAAGTATGTAAAGAGACCCATAATTTCTTTTTTGTTTTTATCAAAACATTTTTTATACCACATGGTTACAACATAGTTCACTTTCTTTTTTCTTCCCCTTATTTTTGAGGAACTGATTTTTTTTTCTTTTTTAATTTATTTAATTTTGATTCATTGAACACAAATGGAGTACAGCTATTGTTTCTCTGGTTGTATACAAAGCAGAGTCACACCATCTGTGCATCCATACATGTGCACAGGGCAATTATGTCTGTCTCATTCTGTTATTCTTCTTACCCCCCACCCCGACCCCACCCCTCCCTTCCCTCTATGCTATCTATCCTTCTTCCATTCTTGCCACCCTTCACCCTCACATTATGCATCATCATTCACTTATCAGAGAGATCATTCGACCTTTGGATTTTTGGGATTGGCTAATCTCACTTAGCATAACAGTCTCCAACATCATCCATTTACCTACAAATGCCATAATTTTATTCTTCTCTATGGCTGAGTAATATTCCATTGTGTATATATACCACAGTTTCATTATACATTCATCTATTGAAGGGCATCTAGGTTGGTTCCACAATCTAGCTATTGTGAATTGAGCAGCTATGAACATTGATGTGGCTGCATCACTGTAGTAATCTGATTTTAAGTCCTTTGGGTATAGGCCGAGGAGTGGTATAGCTGGGTCAAAGGGTGAATCCATTCCAAGTTTACTAAGGAATCTCCACACTGCTTTCCAGAGTGGCTGCACCAACTTGCAATCCCACCAGCAATGTATGAGTCTACCCTTTTCCCCACATCCTCGCCAACACCTGTTGTTGCCTGTATTCTTAATAAAAGACATTCTAATTGGGGTAAGATGAAATCTGAAGGTGGTTTTCATTTGCATTTCTCTTATGATGAGTGATGTTGAACATTTTTTCATAAATCTGTTGATTGCTTGTAGATCTTCCTCTGTAAAGTGACTGTTCATTTCCTTGGCCCATTTATTGATAGGGTTATTGGTGTTCTTGGTGTAAAGATTTTTGAGTACTTTGTAGATTCTGGAGATTAGTGCGCTATCTGAAGTATGTGTGGCAAAGATTTTCTCCCACTCTGAAGGCTCTCTCTTCACATTGCTGATTGTTTCCTTTGCTGAGAAGAAGCTTTTTAGTTTGACTCTATCCCAATTATTGATTTCTGCTTTTATTTCTTACGCTTTGGGAGTCATGTTAAGGAAATCTGGTCGTAGGCCAACATGATGAAGATTTGTACCTATTTTCTCTTCTATTAGGTGCAGAGTCTCTGGTCTAATTCCTAGGTCCTTGATCCATTTTGAGTTGAGTTTTGTACAGGGTGAGAGATATGGGTTCAGTTTCATTTTGTTGCATATGGATTTCCAGTTTTCCCAGCACCATTTGTTGAGGAGCTATCTTTTCTCCATTGTATGTTTTTGGCTCCTTTGTCAAGTATGAGATACCTGTATTTATGTGGGTTTGTCTCTGTGTCCTCTATTCTGTACCATTGATCTACCTGTATTGTCTCTGTGTCCTCTATTCTGTACCATTGATCTATTTTGGTGCCAATACCATACCGTTTTTGTTACTATTGCTCTGTAGTACATTTGAAGGTCTGGTATTGTGATACCCCCTGCTTCGCTCTTCTTGCTAAGAATTGTTTTAGCTATTCTGGGTCTCTTATTCCTCCAAATGAATCATGATTGCTTGCTCTCTTTCAATGAGGTCCGTCATTGGGATTTTAATTGGTATTGCATTGAATTTGTATAGCGCTTTTGGTAGTATGGCTATTTTGACTGTATTAATTCTGCCTATCCAAGAGCATGGGAGATCCTTCCATCTTCTCAGACTTTCTTTAATTTCTTTCTTTAGTGTTCTGTAGTTCTCATTGTAGAGGTCTTTCAGCTCTTTTGTTAGATTGATTCCCAAGTATTTTATTTTTCTTGAGGCTATTGTGAATGGTGTAGTTTTCCTAATTTCTCTCTCAGAGGATGCATCACTTACAAATAAAAATGCTTTAGATTTATGAGCATTAATTTTATATCCTGCTACTTTACTGAATTCATTTCTGAGTTCCAGAAATTTTCTGGTGGGATTTTTAGGGTCTTCTAAATAGAGAATCAAGTCATCTGCAAATAGGTATAGTTTGAGCTCTTCTTTTCCTATTCATATTCCTCTAATTTCTTTGGTCTGTCTAATTGCTCTGGCTAGAGTTTCAAGGACAATGTTGACCAGAAGTGGAGAAAGAGGTCATCCCTGCCTTGTTTCAGTTCTCAGGGGGAATGCTTTCAATTTTTCTCCATTTAGAATGATGTTAGCTGTGGGCTTAGCATAGATAGCCTTTACAATGTTAAGGAACGTTCCTACTATGCCTATGTTTTCTAGTGTTTTGAGCATGAAGGGGTGCTGTATTTTATCAAATGATTTCTCTGCATCTATTGAAATAATCATGTGGTTCTTGACCTTAAGTCTGTTGATGTGGCGAATTACATTTATTGACTTCCAGATGTTGAACCAACCTTGCATCCCTGGGATGAAACCCACTTGATCATGGTGCACTATCTTTTTAATATGCTTTTGTATGCGATTTGCTAAAATTTGTTAAGAATTTTTGCATCTATGTTCATTAGGGATATTGGTCTGAAATTTTCTTTCCTCGACGTGTCCTTCTCTGGTTTTGGTATCAGGGTGATATTAGCTTCATAGAATGAGTTTGGAAGGGTTCCCTCCTCCTCTATTTCATGAAATACTTTGAGGAGTATTGGAATGAGCTCTTCTTTGAAGGTCTTGTAGGACTTGGCTGTGACTCCATCTTGTCCTGGACATTTCTTTGTTGGTAGGCTTTTGATGACTTCTTCTATTTCATTGCTTGAAATTGATGTATTAAAGTTGTGTACATCCTCCAGATTCAGTTTGGGTGGCTCATATGCCTCTAGGAACCTGTTGATGTCTTCCAGGTTTTCTAATAGGTCAGAGTATAGATTTTCAAAATAGCTTCTAATTATGTTTTGTATTTCAATTGTGTGTGTTGTAATATTTCCATTTCCATCACAAATTTTAGTAATTTGGGGTATCTCTCTTCTTCTCTTCGTTAGTGTGACTAAGGGTTTATCAATTTTGTTTATTTTTTCAAAGAACCAACTTTTTGTTTCGTCAATTTTTTGAATTGTTTCTTTTGTTTCAACTTCATTGATTTCAGCTCTGATTTTAACTATTTCCTGTCTTCTGCTACTTTTGGTGATGATCTGTTCCTCTTTTTCTAGGGTTTTGAGCTGTAATGTGAGGTCATTGATTTGTTGACTTTTCATTCTTTTATTAAATGCACTCTCTGCAATGACCTTTCCTCTTAGCACTGCTTTCATAGTATCCCAGAGATTCTGATATGTTGTATCTTTGTTCTCCATGACCTCTATGAATTTTTTTATTTCCTCCCTAATGTCTTCTGTTGTCCATGCATCATTCAATAGCATATTATTTAATCTC
Source organism: Glaucomys volans (assembly GCA_020662805.1). Classification (NCBI taxonomy): domain Eukaryota; kingdom Metazoa; phylum Chordata; class Mammalia; order Rodentia; family Sciuridae; genus Glaucomys; species Glaucomys volans. The sequence goes on from JAJEJO010004432.1 coordinate 11,831, forward strand.
CAGGTGTTGGAGTAGTTTCTCTTTTTAACTTTATCATTGATTTCTAATTTCATTCCATTATGATGTGATAGAATACAAGGTAGTATCTGTATGTTTTTCTGTTTGCTAAGAGTAGCTCTGTGATATAACATATAGTCTATTTTAGAGAAGGATCCATGAGCTGCTGAGAAGATAGTGTATTTGCTTTTTGATGGATGGAATATTCTATATATGTCTGTTATGTCTAAATTAGCAATTGTGTCATTAAGTTCTATGGTTTCTTTGTTCAATTTTTGCTTGGAAGATCTGTCCAATTGGGAGAGAGGAGTGTTAAAATCCCCCAGTATTATTGTGTTTTGGTCTATTTGGTTCCTGGAATTGAGAAGGATCTGATTGACATACATGGATACGCCATTGTTTGGTGCATAAATATTTATGATTGTTATGTCTTGGTGATTTATCCTTCCCTTAAGTAGTATGAAATGTCCTTCTTTATCCTTTCTGACTAACTTTGGCTTGAAGTCTGCTTTATCTGAAATGAGGATGGAAACTCCTGCTTTTTTACTAAGTCCAAGTGCATGATATGTTTTTTCCCAACCTTTCACCTTTAGTCTGTGGGCATGTTTTTCTATGAGATGTGTCTCTTGAAGGCAGCGTATTGTTGGGTCTTTCTTTTTAATCCAATCTTTCAGTCTATGTCTTTTGATTGATGAGTTTAGGCCATTTACGATTAGGGTTATTATTGAGATATGACTTGTATTCCCACTCATTTTGATTTATTTTGGTGTTTATCTTACTTGTTTTTTTACTTTAATTGGCTGTTCCTTTAGGGTAATTCTTCCCTTTGCTGACTCACATTGTTGTTTCTCATATCTTCCTCTTGGAATATTTTGCTGAGGATTTTCTGTAGGGCAGGCTTTCTATTTGTGAATTCTTTTAGCTTGTGATTATCATGGAAGGATTTTATTTCATCTTCAAATCTGAAGGTAAGTTTTGCTGGCTATAAGATTCTTGGTTGGCATCCATTTTCTTTCAATGCTTGGAATATGTTTTTCCAGGCCCTTCTTGCTTTTACGGTCTGAGCTGCGAAATCTGCTGATATTCGTATTGGTTTCTCCCTGTAGGCAATCCGATGTTTTTCTCTTGCAGCCTTTAAAATTCTATCTTTGTTTTGTATGTTAGGCATTTTCATTATAATGTGCCTGGGTGTGGATCTGTTGTGATTTTGTGCATTTGGTGTCCTATAAGCCTCTTGAATTTGATTTTCCATTTCATTCATCAGATTTGTGAAATTTTCTGATATTATTTCATTGAACAGATTATTCATTCCTTTGGTTTGTGTCTCTGTGCCTTTCTCAATCCCAGTAACTCTTAAATTTGGGCTTTTCATGATGTCCCATAACTCGTGGAGTTTCTGTTCATGATTTCTTACCATCCTCTCTGTCTGGTTGAGTTTGTTTTCAAGATTAAATATTTTGTCTTTTTTGTTTGAGCTTCTGTCTTCCAAGTGATTTAGCCAGTTGGTTAAATTTTCTATTGAGTTTTTAATTTGATTTCTTGTAACCTTCATTTCAAGGATTTCTGTTTGGTTTTTTTTCAGAGTCTCTATCTCTTTATTGAAATGATCTTTTGCTTCCTGCAATTGCTCTTTTAGCATTGCCTGCATTTGCTCTCTTGACTCCTCGTTCACTTCTTGGATCATTTTAATTATGTACAACTCCTTTTCTGACAATGTTTCTGCCATGTTGTCACTGGGTTCTTTTGGTATATTATCTGGGTTTGTTTGGGATGTTTTCTTCCCATGTTTTCTCATGTTGCTAGTGTATCTTCCCCTCTAGTAGTGCAATCCTAGGTATTGCAGTTTCCCCTTAAAGACTTCTAAGGTTCCTGCCTATTTTCAATACTTCCCCTTGAATTGAGAGGTCAATAATAGCATCACACCATGTAAACAATATGTGTCCTTAATCTAAATAGTCCCTATTAAGATATTAACAGTGTTGTCTTAATAAACAGAGATGAGTTCTAATTATTATCTACAGCATAACTGGTAATTTTTTAATAAGGACTGCAAATCCTAATGTTGGACAGGGAGAATGAGGAGGGGTATAGGACAACACACTAATGAGATAAGAAGTGAGTCTATTGATATACTATGTCATAAGAATAGTGGAAGTGGAATTAATAGTAATAGGTTCTTAGCATGAGGAAAAAGAGATTCTCCAAGGAAATGGATATATAAGAGGGAGATAGAGTGATAAGCATAGTAATAAAAGAAAAAGGTAGGAATCTAGTGGGTATATTAGGAATAATCGTAGTTTTACAATTAATTTAAAAAAATGATCTGAGATAAAAATATATGGTACAGTTCAAACCTCTTATTTTTCAATGGCCTTGTGTTTGAGAGGTGCTTGATCAAGCAGTGACCCAAGAGGGGTGCTGACTCAATACTTCCAGGTTGGGAATGATCAATGCTTCTGGGCAGAGGCAGCCTGGTGTTGATAGAGGATCAGAGGCAACACAGGTGATAGACACCGGGCCAGGGTGTGGGCCTGGGCACTAGACCAAGTTGGGGTGGGGGCGCAGAACTGTGCTCAGTGATGGAGATACTGGTCTTGATACCTAGGCAGGCCTGAACTCTACGCTGGGGGCTCAGGCAGTCTCAGGTGGTCACTCTCTCCCCAGGACACTGTAAAGTGGCACTGAGGGGCCTAAGATCACCACTGGGACTGGGAACTACTGCCGCCCGCAGGCTGGAGCTCTCTCCAGGAGTCACTGCAAAAAATGAGGAACTGAATTTTATTATTTGATTTAAAATACTTTAATTGACATATAATTGTACATATTTATAGTGTACAGTATGATATTTCAATACATATATAAACACACAATGCAAAATGATCATGGCAATTGACATATATATTCTCAAACATAAATTTTTTTCTTATAGACAATATTCAAAATCCAATTTTTTTCTTGTTAAAGGCTTCTCTTATTTTTATACATGTACATAAATAAAAATATGTATTTTGTTGTAGAAGGTCCTTTATTGTACTTATTTATATGCGGTGCAGAGAATAAACCCACACCTCACACATGCTACACAGGTGCTCTATCACTGAACCATACCTCCAGCAATTAGTAGCCATTTTGTCATGTACACTTCATTGTTGTCAAACACAGTGACTCTACAGTGCTCTCAAACATGTTTTTTTTTCCACAACTGCACCCATACACCTATGAACTATTCTCTCTTCAAACTCGATTTCCCAACCCGTCCCAGCCTCTGCTAATCACTATGCTACTCTCTCAAATGAGATCAAATTTTTGTGCTTCTACTCCTTTATGAGAACATGTGGAACTATTCCCACCTTTACAAAATTCTTTTGTTACCTGGCCTCCAGCCTACCAATCTCAGCTCTCTTCTATTTCATAAGTAAGTCCTTCTCAGTCTTTTGTTTGTTATTCCTATTCTTTAGTTCTTAATGTTGGAAGACCCGAGGACTCGGTCGTTTTCCATTTTCTCTTTTCCAGCTGCATTAAGTGATTTCGTCTATTGGCATGATTATTCCATAATGACTCCCCGATTTAATTTCAAGCCCTAAATTATACCTTGAGATCCAGTGGTCCATTCAGCATCTCCAACCCAATTGTACAAAGTAGAAGTTGATTCCATGCTTTTCCAAACCCATTTTCCTCCAGTATGCCTCATTTCTATCTCAGAATTGACCTATTTGTTCAGATTAAAAAAGATGTAGGTGTCATCCTTGACTCCTTTCTTCCAACTAATATCCAAGCCATCAGTAAACCTTAACTTCTCTAACTTCAAAAGAGATACTGAATCCAACATCTAAACACTCCTCCATCATCTGGGAGACTAGCCTATGACTCTTGCCTGGGATACTGTAATAACCTGCCTGTTCTCTCTGCTTTCCCCTCAATCTTCTTTAGTCTAACCTTCACACTCTAGCTGCTTATTTCATACAGAGAAGCCAAATTATGCCACTCTTCTTCTCATTCTCGCTAATGGCCTCCATTTACATATCCATACCAGTATAAATGGACCTTTCATAAAGCAGTCTCTGACTTTTGTCCTAGTTCTTACCATTCTTTTCTCTTAATCATGCTGTAACCTCACCAGCCTTTGATGGCCCTTAAATATGCCACATAAATTAACATTTTAGGGCCTTTTTACTTGCTTTTGCCTCTGTGCAGAATACTCTTTTCTATTCAAATGGTTTATACGCTTATGAGGTTCTCTGCCTATATTGCCTGTTCAAACAGACCTTCCCTAACTACCTTATATGTAATAGCAATCACCTCCCCTTTTGTCCCTAATGCCTGCTTTTCCTTCTCAGCACCTGATGTTAGATATTGCTTATATGGTTATTGTCTGTATTCTTCATTGGAAAATAAACTCCATAGTGCCTTGTATGGGATACAGCAATATTAGCAGCACACTGAAGAACACATGGCATATAGTGAGGAACTCAATACATATGAATTCACTCTATGTATGCATGTGGGATTTCTACTATCCAATAATACAGTTTTTGTTTTAATTAATAGAGAAAAAACTGATAAGAATTTACCCTGCAACACAATGATAAATTCAGCTTCATTCTTCTCAAATGACATGAATTTTAATAACAGTAGAGCCCTATTCAGTAACACTGGAGCAAAAATTTTTATTTTTTAAAATTATTTTTTAGTTCTTGATGGACATTATTCATTTATTTATTGGCCATGCTGAAAATTGATCCCAGTGCCCACACATGCTAAAGTGCTTTCCCACTAAGCTACAACCCCAGCCCCCAAAATTTATATTTTTCAACAAGATAGTTTAAGTAATATGCAATTCATATAAAGCTTCATAATTACTTCTCAAAGTTGCAGTTAGTTTACTTAGGTCTGAACATTTAAGAAGTAGATGTATGCATACACATATACACACAAATCAAATAGTTTAATGAAATTGTTTCAGTATGAACAGAAATGTCTTGATTACCTGCCTTCCCATCCCTTCTCCTTCCTTCCCTCAACAAATTCCTCCCAGTGAAGGTTCTGGGGGCCCTCAGCTAGGGCTCTTAGAGTCATATGTGCTGGTCATATTAATCTGGTAGTGCTGCTCTTGTACACATAGGAAAAAAATGGCAATATCCACAGTTTTCACAGAGGCAGCAGAGTATTCTGCATGAGTGTGTCTGGCATTAGCTCACACTATATATACCTGCTCTCTTCTATCAGTGCAGCTCCTAGTATACAAACTGTGAAAAATCCCACCACAAAGCAGATGTGTCTCTCCACATATAATTTTGTGGAAGGCAGAGCATGATGAAGAGGTCCTTTTTCACCATTAAGCTAAAAATGTACCTGACAAAATATAGTGGGCCTCAGAAAGGCCCTCCAGAGCCCAGGACAGGAGGCCATTCTGAGTACCCCTTGATGGTGTCTGCTAGTGAAATGACTAGGGAAACAAAAGTTGAGCTCCTTGGCCTCTCTAGCCTCGAGGAGGGAATTTAGTCTGGTGTGTTTGGTTTGTATGTCAACATTTATTTAATATTTAACATGGTGGTTCTGCTCTCTGATATGGGGACAGCTCTGATCATGGGACAGAAGAATGATGAGTATTACGTCCTATGAACACTTTTAAGCCTTGTAACCTCTCTGAGAATAAATACTGCAAATACCAGCTCCATTTCTTCCCTTGAATAGAGTTCATAGTTATTGTCCTTTCTTTTGGGCTTTCCTGAAACAAAGTGGAAACAGCATAGGCTAAAAGAGAAGGGCGTTAGACTAAAATTAAACAGTTTTTGTACTCCACTACTCCAGCTTTTTCCAGGATTGGAGGTCAGAATATTTTCCTTTCTCAAAGGGTTTGTATGTCCACAGGCAACCAACTGGTTACCAATTAGTGATAAAATTATTGATAGGTCTTGCTGCTAAAAGTGAACTCTGATTTTGCCTTTTGTACCAGGTCATTTTTCTTAGCAGCATCAAATTTTTACAATACCTGTGCATCCTATATCAGAGCTGGTTTAATATTCTGGTATCCAGGAGAGGAGTGCAGAACAGATGATCCCTGGAGCAAATGATACCATTAATGGAAGGTTATAATTGACATATCTGTCACAGACTTCTCATACAAATCCAAAAATGAAGTGTAACAAGAAAGTACTGTTACTCTCCAATCACATGGCAGTAGTGCACAGTCATCCTACTTAGTGAATCAGTTTGGACAGAGGTCATGGTCCACCCAAAGTTGTCTGTAGAGGACTGCTTGTCAGAGGCTTCATGTGAATGTCCACAGAAAGCCTCAGCAGCCAATTCTCCCGTTCCTCATTCTGACTCTGAAGAACACTACACTTGAAAGAAATGGTTGATATAAAGAAGAACTGTGCTAGATAGTCAAACAAAAGAGGCTTCACCACTGAGAAACTACAAAAGGAATCCAGCTCACAAGCTGAAGGAATTGTGACCTACAACAGAGGCCATCCCAGAGAGGAAGGCTTTCATGCTGGAATGCTTCACAGGTTACCCCTTGTGTAGCAAGCACTATGCCCTGATGATAGCATCCAGGATGTTGGTAAAGTCTTATGCATGTTCAATATTATTCCCGTTACACCAAATACATTCTTCTTGTAATGTTTGACTCAACTAGTGATAGAGCCTCAGTGACAGTTGACTCATGTGTGTCACAGTGAATAGAGTGAAGTAGCAGACAGTGATTCAGCACTGAGCCCATCTGAGAAGGCAGCTCTAAGCAATGGATGTTTTGTAAGAATTGAGGGTAGTTTTGAAGCTGTTTCAGTGGAAGTGATCTACTGTGTCAGAGAATCAGAAAGACTCATCTCTTTTTTTCCACATTCTTTAGTGTAGCTACCAGAATTTAATTCAGGAATAACTGAGTGAGAATTCCATTTTCTTGTTTAGAGGATAGACAGTAGTTGGATAATACCAGTGTCAGAGGTTCTGGAAATTATTGCTAATTTCTTAGTATAAGCACTGAAGTATACTAAGAAATGTATCCAAGTAGGGGAAAACAATAAATAACCCCAGTACAATCCATTCAAAGCAAGAATCAAGCAGTGTTTATAACACAAACAGAGAAAAGGAGACACACCCTCAAAGAGCTCAGATTTGCTTACACGAATCCCACCCAGATTGTGAGACCCTGCTGATCCTCTATGAGGAAAATTTCTTCGTTCTCTGTGTTGCAATAATCAGACCAGCACTTTTTTTGGGGATGACAATATGGATAATGGTAAATTCACTGCCTATCTGTCAAAGGAGAAAACAGCTTGTCATGATTTTCGTGCACCCCTGCAACCTCACTGTGGAAACTCAAACATCTACATAAGCATAGGTACTTCCTATCACAGCATGAGTCTCTCTTGTGTTCCCTGAATCCCTTGCCTCAGTGGTTCACAACTTTGGCTGTTAATGTGCATTTCTGGGAACTCTTTAAAACCAGAGATGCTGAGACCAAACCCAGAGCCCCCTCTGATGCACAGCTTGGATAAACACCATAGCCCTGTTGCAGTGTATTCATGGTTCTTGACAAGCTCCAAGTGGAGTACCATTTCTCTTCCTTTGCTCATTTCTAAAGCAGTTTCCTTCTCACTGTTAAGTCCACCATTAAACTCATTAAGTCTTTTCCACTTCATTCATGAATTCATTTAGCTGTTAGCACTGGGTTCCTGAAGTGCATCGATTCAGTATTCTTTCTTCTTCAAAATTCCTAGTACTTGTATGGTACATACACTCAGAATGCTATCTATCTTTCATTGCATGTCTCCCATCTTGCCAATGTGATTAGACACTTTTTGTGTCCTTTTTGTATCTATTGTGGCTAGATCTTCCTACTAAGTTTAAAGTTTGGTGTTTCTAACTAACAATAATCAGTTCAATTTGAATTGAACTGAATCTGAAAAGCAACCAAAAGCAAAGTCAACAGTTTAAAGCAACTGTATTGTTAGGTCCATGGTTGTATCTGTGGAGGATTTGATGCAAATAGAAAGTGATCCTGAACATATTCTCTGAGAGTCATGGGAGAACAAGGGAAAAGAAATCGTCTCATTTCAGGTAAGAGTTTCCTTTTTTTTAATTGTTGTTTTTCTTTACTTTTTTACTTTTTTCAGAGAGCATTCCACATGTTTCTAGTTGGCAAGCAGTGTTGGCCCTGGCTGAGTAGAGAAACTGAGGACACAGCCTCACAGGCACCACCATACAGTGCAATCCATCAATTGGAGGAACTGTAATGGAGAAGGGAAAAGTCTGAGACCATGAGGCTGAATCATTCCAAGCAGATCTCACTGCTGGTACCACTGGGAGAAGAATGCTAAGACACTGGAATCCTCCCAGCTTCAGACATTGAGTGGGCATCTCATTCTATTCACATCAAAAAAGTATTGTAAACTTCTTCTCCAGCCTGTGGCCACAGCTGATTAAGAGATGGGACAGCCTGACTGCATTAAAGAAAACGTACTGTAAAGAGTTATTTCTGGGTGAGACTTTTAGAGGTTTTCTGAAGGAACCTGATGTGTGATTCTCCAGACTGAGTGGGGAAGATCTGCCCTTAATATTTGTGGTCACAATGCAGTCGGCTGGGGACCCAGACAGAAACACAACAAAGGCAGAGAATTGGCACCCTTCTTTCCAGCCTTTGAATTCAGGACTGTGGTTCTACCCTTTGGACTCTAAGACTTGCACCAGTGAACCCTGGATCCTAAGGTCTTTGTACTCCACTTGAGAATTATGTCCTTAGCTTCCCTGGTTCTGAAGATTTGGAATGTGGACTGAGGCACATGAGCAGCATTCCAGGGTGTTCATCTAGCAAAAATGCTTTTGTGGAATTTCTCAGCCTCCATATTCATATAAGCCAATTCCCTGAAAGCCGGGGGGTCCATGTGGTATCTACCTAGATTTCACAGTATGTTACAGGCAGCCTGAGGGCCTTGTTCAGAGACTTGGAATAGGAGCAGAGCCAGCAAAGAGAGTCTGCTTTGTGGCAATGCCTTGGCATTGGAGGAGTAGGGCAGTGCCTCAAGACCCAGAACCATAGAGCCAACAGCCCACAATCCAATCTGGACAAATTTTGGCTTAAAACCCCAACTCATGAGAACGCTGGGTGCACTGAGCCCAGCAGAAAATATAGGAATGGACTTTCTGAGTCCTTGGGGTCCAACGCTTATCCTCGTGTACCCAGGATGCAGGACATGGAATAAAAAGAAATTGCTCTCCAATATTAAGACTTAATGTTGTTTTCCCATGTTTTGCCTCTATGTTGCCCAAGCTGGGCTTGAACTTAGGAATCCTCCCACGTAATGGGTTTCTAGGTATGCACTACTAAGCAAGACAGATGCAATCACTCAGTTCTTCATTCACTTCTCCCTTTTGGAATGGGACTGACTGTTCTACACCTCTTCCACCATTGTATTTTGGAAGCATGGAACTTACTCATTTCACAGGTTTGCAGCTGGAGAAGCATGAATTGTGCCTTGTGTGTGATCTATATCTGACTTGTAGGAAATGTTGCACTTTGAGTTCACGTTCTTGATACCTCAAGAAAAGAGTAGGCTTTTCAAGGTAAAACAAGGGTACACTACTCCTTTCCCAAACCTTTCTAAGATATTTAGACATTCTCTTCCATTATTTAAAAAGAGGGATTAAAAAATTACCTCCCCTTGAAACTGACCATTTTCTTCTTCATCTCTCTATGAACTCATAAGAATATTAGGGTATGACTTTCAAGGAGGCATAAAGTAATATAGTCTTCAAAATGGTTATTTACTTCTGAATTTAGTCTTTAGAAAGAAGTTTAAATCCCAAATCACAACCCCCTAAAATAACAAAAAACAGTCTGGACCCTCCAAAAATGCTTCAGGTTGCCAAGAATGGACCCAGTTCCTGAACACCATGGAGAAACCCTATGAGAAAGCCAAGCTAAGCCTAGGAAGCAACTTTCACAGCTGTATTTCATATTGAGAAAAGAAGTTATCAAGTATATTCTGTTTCTGCACATTCAACTTCAACGTCTGAACTGCCAGAGACCTGACAAAGTGAGATCATGAGATGCACAGTTAATCAGTGGTCTGATAACATCTAAGAATGATGGATTAAGGTTTGGCACAGTCCTTTCAGTTCAATAAATCCACCTACTAAATGCATACCATGTAGATAATGTGCTCAGTCGACAGGGAACACAAATGTGAGTCAGCTCCGAACAAGACTCAAGTCCTCACTTGCAGGAAGTGAAAATCAAGTTATTGACCATTGACTACACAATCAGGTAAATGAGCTAACTTGTATCACAGATAAAAAGAGCTCTGGGTGTTTTATAGAGAACTGAATCCATCTGATTGAAGGGAAAGGAACTGGAAAGACTTCAAGAAGAGATGGGAAGGTAGAAACAGTTTAGGTAAAAGGGAAATGTTAACAAACCTCATTGGATAAGGCAGTGGAGGGAATGTCCTGGGCACATGACAGTTCAATTTCCTGAACCTAGACTACTAGGTAGGAACAATAGTGGGAGGTAAGCTTGCCTGGTAAATGGGGGTGGAAGTCAAAAGGTCAGACCTCACAGCCCAGCCTTCCTTCCCTTCTTACATTGTACTTGTAAATGGATTTCCATCAAAGCTGACTTCTTTAAGTAACTACTTGAAAGTCAATTCCTGCCTTCCACAAATTCCTCTAGTGATCAAGATATACTCATCATCTTACACCATTCCTATTTTCTTGCTTGCTCATCGCTGATAACAGGAGAAAAGACTACCAGGACATTTTGTGGTTGAACTGAGTTATCACCCACTGTACATGGTTTTTACCTTGACCAAGCTCCTTAAAAATCAGGAATGCTTTCAGGGCAAACAGATTCAGTAGCCTGTTTTTTTTTTAAGTCAATCATTGAGTTGCACCATAGTTCTGTACATTTTAGGATTATTTTTTCCAAAAAGCCAATGGTGGTCTCTAATTCACTGAACATTTTCAATCTCTGGATAACCTTAAAAACTGAGGGTTTGACTATCAGGAATAGTGCCAGTTTTTCAGAAAACTGACCAGGCTTCAGGTAAATTGTATGGCTTAAACAAAGACCTCTCACAAGATGGGCAGTGTGAGAGAATGCACTATGGCAGCCCTTATCCAAGTGGGTTCTGTTAGCAAAGGCTAGTAAGTGGGATCACAGAGGCTCTCCTAGGCTGAATCCCCCAGAATGATACTGTGGTAGCAAAATTGGAAGTGGCAAAAGCAAACAGACTTCCTACTTTTGGAGTTGCTCAGTGCTCCAGGTCTCAAGCACCTGTCCACCAATGGTGGCTTAGCTGACCTTGCAGTGTGTGACAGGCTGAAGGCTGTGTGGATGACACAGGTGAGGTGGGGAATACATCAAGGAGGGCTTTTCCAAGTCATGCACCAGTGGGCCACCTAGGCCAGGGTCAAACTTCTCAAATTCCTGTACAATTTCCAGTCACTCTTTCTAGTTCCTGGTTCCAGATCCTTTCCTCAAAGGCATGGAACTCTTCCTGTTCCAGTGTTGCTGCTTCTGCTGTGCTATCCTCTGTCCTTACTGTTCTAGCTCTTGCTGAATAGCCATGTTCCCAGCAAATTCCTCCACTTCTTTCTGCAAAGGGAGAAAAAGATTTCAGCCAACACTTCACACCTCAGAAGAAAGGCTTCCCAGGGAAAGAGAGATTTGCAAAACATACTCCTGTGCTAGTTTGATTTTCCAACACACAATCTATGCTTCCCTTGGTACCATTATACTGATGGGATACAGGCCCCACGCCTTTTGACCCAGCCACCTTATATCATTGTTCAAACAGTTAAATTCCCAATACTTTCAGCTCTATGTATAACCAATCATGAATGAAATTACTAACACATTGCATAACAGGATCTAGTCATTGGTTTAGTAATACTATACCATAATTCTGAAGTAGTGATCAATGTAGATGCTGTTTTGGGATATCAGAACAATTGTAATATGATACAAAAACATCTTGATTTCTATTGGTGACAAACTTAGAAATATTTTGAACATGGATTTTGGCTTAAGCCTACAATCAACATGGAAAAAAAATGCTAAATGTCAGTTGGTGGATAGGAAAAATAAGAATCATTTTCCTCATCCATCGTCATGGTCCTCCTCAATTCTATCCATGAACCCTGAGAGTTTCCTGGACCCCAGGTTAAGAACCCTTTAGTAGAAGGTCTCAGCCATTCTCATGGCTTCAGAATCATCTGCATTTTGAGGTCACCCATTTTTACATTTTCAGCCCGGATCTCTCCTCTGAGTTTAGTCAGACTGGTACATTCAACCTCCTATTGACATTTCTGCTTGAATATCTCATAAGCATTCCACATTTAACTAGAAAAAATAAATAAATAAACCAACAATCCAGGGGTACTGCCACTAAACTACATGTCCATTTTATTTAGAAATTCTATTTTATGAATACATACTATTTATATATTTGAGACGTAGGGTCTCAGTAAGTTGTCCATGCTGGCCTTGAACTTACAATCCTCCTGCCTCAGCATCCATTGTATCCACGATTATAAATGACTCAGCTCCTCAAATCATTTTGACTCACACTCAGGAAATGGACTACCACGTTTCTAAGGCAAAAACCTGTGGTCAACAATGATAGCATCTTTTCCCCCAGACTACAAGTAACTCCCCTGGACTCCATCTTCAGTTAGTAAATCCATGTGCCTCTCCCCAAGCTGCCATGCTTCACTACTCCAAAGCACTAGCCTTCTCCTGAATTGCTGAAAAGAGTTCCTAGCTACTTTTCCTGCCTTCTCTGAGCACACATTCACAAATTACCACACAACAACCAACACTCATATTTTAAAAATACAACTTTAGATCACAATTCCACTTTATTTTTCAATGGCTTTCGATTACTGTCAAGATAAAATGCAAAGTCCTTACCATGGCCTATAAAGTCCTGCAGAATCCAGTCCCAGGTTTTTTTCTTCCAAGTATATTTACTCTTTATTGCCTTCCTTCATTGGCATTATCAATATAAGGTTTATCTTTTTTAATGTAGCTTTGGATAGAACACAAGACATTATCCTTATTGAAAAAGACACAAGTTAATACAATGTGTGCTGCTTCTCCAGAAGCGGCCAGATGGCTGAAGGATTGGGGATCCAGGACACAAGCCACCAGGGATCACCAAGTTTCACAATATAATCCACTGTTGTAAAAGTCAGAAAATGAGCCAGGGATGAAGACTCCAACCAAAAGTGCCCCCAGAACAAGATTTGGAGATGATCCTTATATGGGGTACAACTTAAGAAAAGACCAATCACCACTGAGACATCCAAATCTGACATTTTTTATTAGTCGTCCATCTGACTGTCTCACCCAATGCCCCAAAAATGGCTATTGGGAGAATAGCCCCGACCATAGGGTTGCAGGGATTTTTATACCATAAGTCAGTTCATCAGTCATAATTGTCTCTTGCTATGATTTAAAATTACCAACTAACATCATGAGATCTAAAATCATTAGCAGAAGGGGGAAGTGGGACAAAATGACCTTAGGTAGGAACAAATTAGAGAATGGTTACTAACATCTAGACAATCACTGTTGACATCAATGTTGACATGGTACAGTGATTAGGAAAATAGGAATCAAAGAGAGAGCAATTTTTCATTAAACAGGAATGGAGGAATGAGACAGGCATCATTGCCCTATGTACATGTGTGACTAAAGTGAATGATATGAATGTACATCATGCACAAACATAGAAATTGAAAGTATAATTTCAACACATCCGAGGAAGCATTATGAGAAGGATCAAGTCCCATTGGGTGATTTTGTACATTTGCCATTGAATCTCAGAGTTATATGGAAATCTAGTAATACAAAACTTGATAATGTTATAATGACCCTGACGTCTTTGAGCCCCTTGTAAATCTTGTACTTGTTGTTCTAGCCATATAATTTCTCAGTCACAGGCTGCAGCGGGATGACATACATAACCCTTTGAGGTGTGGGCCAGTTGGAAATAAAAATCTAAAAAGTAGTATTTAGACATAATTCAAAAGACATGAGAAATATTTCTGAAAGCAAGGGCTTTATAGGTGGAAAAGATTTGATGGGCCTGATCCTAACAAAGGGAAAAAGGCCGTGAATGCTTTATTTATAGTGAAACATCCCAAAGGAATTTATTCTGAGGAAGGTTTCTTCAAGTTAAACAAAAAGCGACAGGCTGTGGGGAAGTTGCCTGACTGGGGACTTACCACTTGTGCAGTAAGTCTCACTATCCACATAGCCTGTGCCTCAAGAGTATTTAGGTGCCCTGGTATCTCTTTCACCCCAGGGCAGCAGACATCTGAATTCAAAGCTACTGAACCCATAAATTCCACACCAGGAATGGACTCTGCCCCATTAACAGTGGTCACTGGCAAGTGGGCATATCTGTAAGCACCATTGTATTGAGAGCAACCCAAAGAGGCATTCTAGCTGTCCAAGGATAGAGTTCTAAGCAAGAATTCATTTGTTGCTGCTGACACAATTGAATCCTTTCATTACTGAATTTCACTCAAAATTTCCTGACCAAAATATACTTGAGTTTTCCAAGTGTCTGTAAAATTTTTATGGAATTGTTAAAGGTAATGAGTAGTTTGGACCTGGTGATGGAAAGTCACCGCTGCAGTGGAGGCAGAGGTTTTGATGCCAGCCAGAACAACAATACCACCTACTAGCCATCAGATAAATCATTGAACACAGTGTTTCAGGGGCAGCAGTCTTTCCTGCATGCTACTGAAGGGGTCTCTGCTATGGTTCTCCTAATTTTACAGGAAGTAGGTGACTACCGGCCTTTTGAGAATCCTAACAGTTGTCCTGAACTTTGCCATGTAGTTCATTTGGCACATTGTTGTAGCATGCAGTTCTCACATTTAACATTATTCATGTTCTGTGAGGTATTATATTGTATTTGAATGGGTCCAGATAAAACATAGGGATTTAATACAGACTGTGAGGTAGAATTCCTTATGAAAGGGAATGTTAAGATAGATATTTGGCCTTTGTTTTTTGGGGATTGGTTTATTTCATTTAGCATGACAATCTCCAATTCCATTCATTTATGTGCAAATGCCATAATATTCTTCTTCTTTATGGCTAATGAGTATTCCATTGTATGTATATACCATAGCTTCTTTATGCATTCATCTGTTGAAGGGCATGTAGCTTGGTTCCACAGTCTAGCTATTGTGAATTGAGCTGCTATAAACATTGATGTGGCTGTGTTACTGTAGTATGCTAATTTAAATACTTTTGGGATAATTGGATGATGATATAGAATCTGGTTGGGGGTGGTGGGGGCTGAGAGAGGAATGGAAGAAATTTAGATTATGTAGAGGGAAATGAGGAAGGGAGGGGGCGGGGGGAATGAAAAATGGTGGAATGAAGCAGACATCATTATCCTATGTACATGTATAATTAACAAAAATATGATTGTATATCATGCACAACCATAGAAATGAAAATTTGTACCACACCAGTGTACAGTGAATCAAAATGAAGTCTGTAAAAATAATTTTTAAAAAAGATAGACAATATTTGTAATATTATATTGATAATCAGTGTTCCAGATTTGAAAAGATTCCTGAGTCAGACCGGTTTTCCATTTAGGGTTCTGAATTGACCCCAAATCCATTCTCATGGCAGAAGGTGATAATTCTCACTTAGACGAGTACATAGTGGGGTTGGAGTGTAAAACAGTTCTACAATCACAATCTAAACTGTCCCTATTAGGTAATTTTCCACCCAAAGCTCTAGATTTGGTGTCAATCAGTTCCCCATAAGAACCCCAATCTACAATCTGTTTTCCTGCAACAGAAAGATTCCAAGGATGGGGTGTAACACATTCATACCATGGTGACATTCTATATGAAGCATCTGAGTACCCTGGTAAGAGCATAGGGGTGTGCTTAATGAGTTATTAACATCAATTTCCTGTCATGCAGGTGAGAATCTTCCAGTGAGGAAAATAAGCCTGGCCTCTTGATCCTCTGTTTTAGGGACATGTGTAAGCCAAGTTTGAGGCCCAGTGTGGGAGGAATCTGAGTTATTGAGAGAAATGCAAAGTGGGGGTTGGGAGTGTTGTGGGAATCAGGCAAGAAGTGACAAAAGCACTCAAAGAGTGGGAGAAACCAAACTTTGTTTTACACAGGTGGGCCAGAGGAGCTCAGCACTCCAGGTTCTGAGCACCCCTTACCAGGTTTTCACACATTTACAAGCTACCTAGTGACATGAATTCTCTAATCTGAAATGATACATAGTTGTGCACAAGATTTCAAACAATGATTTATGATTGTGTGTAAGAGTTTTCAAGTGGGAAGCTTGTTTACAGAAGCAGTGCCATAAGGGGACTCCTGTCACAAGGTCTTTGGTAAATCCCCACCTTGGGCCCCGGAGGCTTGCAGGAGGGGTGTGTTTACACTTCAAGAAAGTAGTTAGGTCCTAGGGAAAGTCCTTTACAATTCAAGAGGTAGGAGTGAATGGTACCAATTAGGTTCCCTGAAAACCAGCTGGCAGGGGAAAGGGGGACTCTCTACCTTTCCCAGGCACTAATTTTCAGAGTGTCTAGTTTATTCTGTATCCTGGGTTTGGTACCCACTACAGGAGGACAACCCTGAATAATCAACCAAATATCATTGGGAGGAAACAGTGGTCAACAAAGGACCAGCAAGAAGAGAGTTGAATTAAGTTAGATTAAAGCAGGAAACCAAACCATGTTACTGGGTAAGCAATGGCAGGCTGTTGAATGGGGCCCTATCAGTCTCTGTCACTCATCATGCTGGAAGTTGTGCATATTATGAAGACCAGCAAGAAGAACCTGTTAACAGAAAGAATGAATTGACCCATTTTTCTCATTTGCCCACCCCCCCAGTTATGTTTGCTGTTTTCTTAAAGTGTCCCCAGGACATGTGGTGTGCCTTCTAGGCTCCAGGCCTTAATATTTTTGCCCACAGAGATGCATTTTCACTGAATACATCAGCTGCTTCTTGTCTGCGGTGGCTTAGGTCTGGTGTGGCTCCTTGCGAAGTTAAAGATAATTTTAAAAAAAAGATACTATTAAGGAAAATTATAGACAGAAATAAAAGATGATATGTAGAAAACACAAAGTGAAGAAAGAAATGTGGTTGGGGATCAGGTCAATGAATGTCTCTTGAAGCCAGAAATCCCAAATGAGGTCTAAGGTTTGAAGAGAAGGAAGAGGAAGAGGGAGTAAATATGATGAATCACATTCATCTCTGATTGCTGAAAGGGAGAGGTAGAAGGATGTCCTAGAACATGACATTAAGAATTCCAGGTATAGACCCTATGAACATGTATGATTTCATGAATGCTGTGAATCTACATCTTGAACAACCATAGAAATGAAAAGTTGCACCCCATTTGTGTCAATGAATCAAAATGCAGTCTGTAAAAATAAAAATTAATAAATACATAAATTAAAGAAAAAAAAGATTTCCAGTTTTGAGGGTCAGCAGTTTCCTCAGGAATGGCTGGGAGGCAGGTAATGTATCATCAAGGGTGGCCTGTGAGAACAGATTAGTAAGAGGTATTATCAGGAACAAATTTTAAATTGCTTAAATAAATCCAGGAGGGGTATCATTCTGGTTTGGCTGTGATAGGTGTGGTCAAATCCAACTTAAATGGACCTGTACATCCCAGCAGCTCCAGAGGCCAAGGCAGGAGTATCAGGAGTTCAGGATCACGAGTTCAAGGCCAGCCTCAACAACTTAGCAAGGCCCTAAGCAACCCAGCAAGACCCTATCTCTCAATATAATATATAAAAGGGCTGTGGATGTGGCTGAGTGGTTAAGCATGAGTGGGTTCAATCCCCAGTACCAAAAAAAAAAAGAAAAAAATTTTTTTAATGACCCCTTGTGAAGGGGAGAGGTAAACTAAGTCCCCTAGGAAATAGGAGGAGGGGCCCTGAAGACTTGGGCTAGGGAAGACAGGTGTGCTCATCTTTCCAGAGAACAGCCCTGACGTGAGTTAGGAGGACATCAGGAGGAATGCTAGGTCATTGAGGTTGAAGGTGGGGGAAAAGAGAGGTTGCCCATAAAAGAAATTCAAAGGGACTGATCAGAAGAGATTTTCTGGGCAGTGCCCAGATCCAGAGAAGGGCCAAAGGAAGGAGCTTAATCCAAGTGAGTGTCTACAGATAATTTGGTTAAGGTGGTCTTCAGGGTCTTATTTGACTTTTCAACCTTTCTTGAGGACTGCGAATTATAAGGAATTGGAAGTTCCACTTTATATTGAAAATTTTAGCCAATCATTGGGTAACAGAGGAAGTAAACTCGGGGCCATTATCACACTGGAGAGAGGCAGGTACACCAAAGCATGGAATTATTACCTGGGAAAGTAGGGTTGGAAGACCAGAAGCCCTCTTCTTGTTAGCTGGAAAGGCTTCAACCCATTCAGTAAAGGTGTTTACTAGACTAGGAGATATGTGGCTTTCTTACAGGGGGCATGTGGGTAAAGTCAGTTTGCCAGTCCATGGCAAGAAGGACTCCCGCAGCTTGGTGTGTGGGAAATGGGGGTGGTCTCACATTGGATTTGGAATTAGCCTTGAGTCCAGTGTTGCAGGCATGAGGGACTTGTTGGAGATACAGTAAATCTGAAGAGGACAGGTTCAGTGAATTCTTCAGGAATACTTGGAGGGACTGAACATCAGGGTAGAATAAACTCTGTAGTTAAGCTAATAGGGCTTTAGTTCCATCAGGGGGAAGCTGGACTTTTGTAGGCATAGAATATAAGACTGAAGTAGGGGCCTGTGATGACTGATGGTGGTAGCTAGAGAGAGCAACCTGCCTTGCTAGCCTGTCCACTCACTGTGTTATTTCCTAAGGAAATATATCGCAGGTTGGCTTGGTGTCCTTTACAGTGCAAGACTGCTAACCTGTGGGGTAAAAGAGCAACTTCAAGCAAATTTCTTACATAATTAGCATTAAGAATGGATGTTCCTGCTTGAATAAGAAATCCTCTTAGAATGAATTATGTCATAGGTGTGTTTGGAATCAGTAAAAAATATGGACTGATTTGTTTCTAGCTAATGATAAGGCTCCAGTGAGGGCAACAAGTTCAGCTTATTGAGATGTGGTGCCTAGTGAAGGAGAGAAGTGTTGGTAATCCGGGTGAGGACAAAAGAAGAATCTGCTGTAGCCTTTCCTTAAATTATAGCATAGCCTGCAAGGTGAGGGGACTGTTTCTGGGAACTTGTATCTATGAACCAGTGTCTGGAGTCAGGGAGTGGCTGATCAGTTATATGTGAATATGTGTTCATTAAGAAATCAAGGATTTCTCACTCTTGTGGGGCAGAGGGGATTATTGTGGGTAGAAGAGTGGCTGTGTTTAATGAGGAGTCTTGCAGGAAGGTAGTCAGCTGTCCGGGAGTTGTGCATACAATAATTGGTCTGGGAAAGGGAGAGAAATGACTGATGGCTGAGAAGATTTTGGAGGAGTGTGAGGTAAGAACAGTAATGGGTTGATGTAATGCACATTTTCTGGCCTCAGGGATGAGGAGAGCTGCTGTCACCAAAACCTTGAGGCATTGCGGTGCACCTTCATAAACTCAGTCTAATTGTTTGGATAAGAATGCAGTGGGATGGGCGGGGTCTCCTGACTCCTAGTTAAGAACTCCCAAAACTTGTCCATGTTCTGAGTGGAATGACAAGAAGAAAGGCTTATTAGGGTTTGGTAAGTAAAGAGTTGAGGATTTGAGAAGAGAATTTGGGAGATTAGGAATCATTGAAGAGGGGCTGAGGTTGTGGCTCAGTGGTAGAGCATTCATCTAGCATGTGTGAGTCACTGGGTTGGATACTGAGCACCACATACAATAAATAGATAGAATAAAAGATCATGTGTTCACCTACAACTGAAGAAAATTAAAAGTAAGAAATGGTAAAAGAAATGGGGAAATGGAAGAGGATCTGAAAGATTCCCCTTAGAGGCTTCATAAAGGGAATTCACTATGAGGAAGAATTTTGGTATCCAGATGTGAAAAAACTAAAAGGCCCAAGAGGGTAAGCATAACCCTTTTAGGGAAAGGTAGGGGAATGTCCTTTAAAGCTTGGAGTCTTTCTGGGGGGAATAGGGCAGAAGGTGAGGTGAATAGGTGCCTCAATAGAGGGGAGCAAATCTTGGCCTTAAATTAAGAGACCTGGTACTCCCAGGAGGCCATGGCATTAAGGAGGAGGTTAGTGTGATGTTTGGAGAATTCTGGTGATGGGCTGCAGAGCAGGAGATCATCTACATATTGTATGAAGTGGCTGGGGGATACATTCAAAGTGGCCACATCACATTGGAAATCCTGGACAAAGTGTTGGGGGCTATATTGGAAACCCTGTGGGAGAGCAGTCCAGGTGAGCTGCTGAGAGGAGTTAGTGTCTGTGTCAGTCCAGGTAAAGGCAAGAAGTGGGCATGAGGGGAATAGTAAAAACAGTGTCTTTTAGGTCTAATACTGAGAAATGTGTGGTGGAGACTGGAATATGAGATAAAAGGGTGTTGGGATTGGGACTACAGGATATGTGGGAACACCTGCCTCACTGAATTTTCTGAGATCCTGCACTAACCAGAATTGGCCATGGGGTGTCTTTCCTCTGAGGATGGGGGAGTTGTGAGGATAGTGGGTTGGTATGAGGAGATAGGCTTGTAATAATTG
Source organism: Glaucomys volans (assembly GCA_020662805.1). Taxonomy (NCBI): domain Eukaryota; kingdom Metazoa; phylum Chordata; class Mammalia; order Rodentia; family Sciuridae; genus Glaucomys; species Glaucomys volans. Next base: position 32,503 of record JAJEJO010004432.1, read on the forward strand.
GGATATGATGAGATTTAAATCTCAAGCTAAGAGAGTTAAAGGATATTGGGGACCTGGCAAGGTCGTGCACACCTCTAATCCCAGGGGTTCAGGAGTCTGAGGCAGGAGGATCACGAGTTCAAAGTCAGTCTTAGCAACTTAGTGAGGCACTTAGGAACTCAACAAGACCCTGTCTCTAATAAAATATTTTTAACAGACTGGGGATATGACTTAGTGATTGAGCACCCCTGGTTTCAATCCCCAGTAGAGAAAAAAAAAACTAGAATGAAATAGTGATTTTTTTACAAAAAAGATATTGGAGATGGGTAACAGTGAGAGGGGTCTTTTATTTATGTATGAATAGGGTAGTGGTGTTTAGCTATTTTAGGTTGAGAAGTATTAAGGAATGTGGGTTTTATTCCAGTGGGCAAAGAACAATCAGGAGGCTTAGGGTTCACAGGGACTAGGTCCAGGTCAGAATGTATTAAAAAGATGGCAGTGAAGGCTAAAGGGGGGATGATGATGGAGGCTTTTAATTTTGGAGGAGATCCCAATCCAATAGGGGGCATAACTATAAAGAATGGGATAATGTAAGGGATCCCAACATGCAAAAGGGGGGTATCTTTAGTGGATGTAGAGGGGTCCCTGGACCTCCATAATAGGGGTATCTGCCTTAAATGTGGGTCCAGGCAATGAGTCAAAAGTGAAAGGCTCAGTTCCATGTCAACCTCAACTGAAATTGTGTGGCTGTTCACCATTACTGTAACCAGGTGCTTCTTGATGTACCACCTGAAGTGGCCAGGGTAGTGGATCCTTGCTTCCTCATTCCAGAAACTCAGTGAATGGGACTTGGGAAGTGGGTGGCTACACCAAGGGGCAAGTGTCCTTCCCTGGGGACAGTCCACTTCTGGTGTCCCCATTGCCCACAGTTGGGACAGGGCTTGGTGGGGGGCTCCAGTTTAGGGCAGGATTTTTCTCAGTGTCCAGTCTTTCCACATTGGAAGCAGGGCCTGGGAGGTACATTAGAGGGTCTGGTGGGGCTGTGAGCTGCAGGGGCTTTCTTAGGACTGTGGATGGCTGAGGCCAGGAGCTGATATTTTACTTCAAGATGCCTTTCTCTCCTTTTTGGCCTCATCTTCCCTATTGCTTAAAACCTTGAAAGCAGAATTTAGAAGCTGCTGTTGGAGGGTCCCAGGGCCCTTTTGAAACTTAAATTGTTTTCAGATATCAGGTGCAAACACACTGATGAAGTTAAACTGGAGAATGAGAGGGCCACTAATTGTATCCAGATCTAGGTTGGCATATTTGGTACCAGCCTTAGTAAGGTGGGCCAAAAAGAGGGCAGGGTTTTCATTGGGTCCCTGGGTCATTTCCTTTCCCTTGCCCCAGTGAAACTGGGTATGAGAACCTTTTGTCATGCCTTCCAGGTGGCCTGTAGCCATGTGCTCGAGTCTAGGGACCCCAGCATCTTGAGGCTGATATGTCCAATCAGGTTCAGCTGTAGGGATGGCAGCCTCTGCTGCAGGATGGATAAGGGGGGTTTGGCATGGGGAGATCAGCAAAGTCTTTAGCTGCCTGCAAAATACAGGCACATTCCTCAGGAGTCAGGATGGAAGCTAGGATGTAATAAATGTCTGCCCAAGTAAGGTGGTAATCCTGAGTAGGATGTGGGAGTTCCTTTCTATGCTTAGTAGGGTTTTCAGAAAATGAGCTTAATCTGTCCTCTATTTGGGAGATATCTGTCATAGAAAAGAGGACATGAACATGGACCATCCCTTCAGCCCCTGCCACCTCTCTGAGAGGGAACATGTGTGGCACTAGAAGGGTTTTTGATCATGTATGAGGAGGTGATCACAGCAGGGAGGGAGAGCACAAGTGTGGGTTTTGAGGGGGTTGTGCAGGGGGAATAGTGGAACCCTTTGAATGGGATCCTGATAACAGGGCAGTGAGATCCTGGGATTGTCAGGAGGGATTCATCTTCTATTTCTGGGGCAGTGAATGAGGAGGAGAGTTGAGAGTGTTTGAGGTTGAATTGTAAAGCACAGCAGGGCTGACATCCTCAGGGCTTTGAGCTGAGGAAAAAGGAAGCCTGGAGATAAGCTATTTCAGACCATTTGCCATTCTGGTAACTTTGCAAATCCTGGAGAATTTCTTGATCGAAGATCCCATACCTGGGCCATTGGTGCATCTTATTGAAATTATATTGTGGCCAATTGAAAGTGCTGAGTCTAATGAGGTGTTCAATTTTGAAGTCAGTTTGGGAGAAAAGTGTCTTAAAGTTTCTAATAAGTCTGTAATGATGAAACCCAGGGTATCAACAGCATAGTTCATATGTTGGAGAAGTTTGGCCATGGTGATGGCTTGAGATCTGGGTGTCCCCGGAAATCTTATGTCACTGGATTGGACTGTGCCACCAGAAAATGGGATAACCTCTTAAGTGCTGGTCTCAGTGGTGGAGCACCTGGGGTAGGGTACCTCTCTGCTGAGGACTGGATGGGGTCTTACCTCTCTGTAGAATTTGAAGTTTGGTGTTGTGTGCAGGAATAAAATGGCAAAGAGGTCTCTGAATTGGAGGTCTGCAGGGTGATGGAGTGCAGAGGGGTTGTGGAGAGGATGGAAAGGTTGAGGGGAGGGGATCAGAAAGAGGATGACTTCAATACACTAACGAATTTGATGCAGATCCTTGCACCACACATGTAGTATAAGGCGGAAAAAACCTAACTTAGAGTTGGGGTCAGTTTGGGGTCGTGTACAAGCAGGTGAGAGCCAAAGTGGACTCAAAGGGCATGAAACATTTGCTTCTGTAGTGTGGGTAGGGAGGTGGGAGTACTGTCTGTTTGGGGATTTAACCATAGATGTGTGAGCAGTGGCTGGGGTTTGCCAGAACTCAGAGGGTCACAGTAATGCTGTACATTCAACGGTCACTTTCCAGATCTCAGAGGCCATTTAACATGACTGTGGGGAAGAGAGAAGGGTAAATGTCTCCTTACTGACATTCCCAGTCAGGGAACCAAAAGGGAAGCACAAAATGACAGAGACAGGGGCAGACCTCACAAATTCAGCAAAGCCTTCATTCAGCAGCAGAGTCAGGCATTGGATGGCACACTTTCTGCTTAGAATGGCCACCCATTCCAGGTGGTTCTGGGTTTATATAGGTTACCACTGGGTAGTGACTTAGCCACTGCAGACTTTAACAGGATGTGGGCATTCAGGAAAAAGTTTGAAAAAACAAGAAATTTGTTTTCCCTGGCCAGTGTTTCTTTAGGGCAAGAATGGAGGATGCATTGTACTGTCACTGAGGAAGGATATACTGGGAAATGACCCATGCTTGCCCTTTTCCACAGATTGTCTTCTCACTGGGTGATAGTTGCTTCCCTCACAGAGATTGTCTCATCACTGGGAAAGGATGGATTGGGAAGGAATCAATGTTATCAATGTTCTGCCTTCTTCCTGCCTCCCTCTTCCCATGCCACCCTGTTTTGGGGTTGTCATTTCCATATCCTCAAAAGTGGTATGTGTAAGACTGAGAGGAATGTGGTATTATTAGTTAGGTTTCTGTTACTCTAACAAACACCTGAGATAATCACCCTAAAAAGAGAAAAGTTTTATTTTGGTTCATAGTTTTGGAATTTCAGTCCATAGTCAGTTGGTCCTGTTGCTTTAGGGCTGGTGGCAATGCAGCCCATCATGAAAGGGAGTGTATGGTAGAACAGGCTGCTTTCCTCGTGACCTGGTTCAAAGAGAGAAGGGAGGAGAAAAGGTAGTTTGGGGCTCCTTATCCCCTCCACGTTCATGTCCTCAATGGCCAGATCTCCTACTAGTCCTCCCCTTTTATCCCATCCTAGGAAATGAACCCAGGATCACTCTGAGCTATCACCAGTTACTATTTTAAAATCTTATATTGAGACAGGGTCTTTCTCAGGTGCTCAGGTTGGCCTGGAACTTGAGATCATTCTGCCCCAGCCTCCCAAGTAGTTGGGATCATACACATAGAAATTTGTGCCTTGTTTAGGCCCCACCTCTTAAAGGTTCCACCATTTTGCAATAGTACCAAACTGGAGAGGAAGCCTTTAACAGGTGGGTCTTTAGGGACCATCCAGACCAAAATCTATACCATGGCATAAGATCATTTTTGATAGCAATGTAATTTTTACATACCAATATTCAGGTCTGGGCTGGGAATGTAGCTCAATGATTGACTGCTTGTCTGGCACATATGAGTCCCTGGGTTCGATCCCCAGCATCACATGAAAATAAAAAAGTAAAATAGAGGTATTATGTCCATGTACAACTAAAAATACATTAAAAAATAAAATATTCAGGTCCAGTATTCAGAAATAATTTGGCAAATGCTGTTTACCTCTGCTAATCCCGGGCTAGAAAACTATTTTCATAATTCCATCAACTCAATTCTATCTTGCATTCTCTGCATCATCTTAGCCTCTGAAATAAGCATTAAATGTGGAGGGAAGTACCTAAAGAGCTTTGGTCCAGCACTCTGGAACTTACCACCAAGTGCTTTCCTGCCCTACACCCTCCGTTTTTGTATTGAGGGTATTGTCCCAGGGACAACTCAATCCCAGCAATTAGTACTGATCAGAATAACTGGTTCTCATCCTGCTGTATCATACCCATACTATCTACACCTGACATTCTTCCACGTTCTATCCACATACTCTTTTTAGCTTCTAGTAAAGAATGGAAACCCCGAAGCCTCTATATGATCCCTAGGCCCTACCAGATACTGTCACATTTTATTAGTGTCAACTACTTAACTGTTGCTGCAATTATCCTTTACTTCTGTCTCTGTTTTCCACTCCAGTGTACTAGGTATTTCAAAAGAATACGTAAAAAACCTCTGATGTCCTCCCATGATGCCTGGGATTAAAAATTCAAACTCTTTACCCTGAATTGCAGAGTGATTCTGCCACTGTTGCCTATCTGTCCTCATCTCCTTCTTTCCTTCTTGCTTTCCACTCTCCAGCCACATCATCTAAACATCTGAAGTTCCACTCAAGACTTTTGCACAGCAAATTACTCTCCATGAGGTGCTTTTCTAGTGACCTTTACTTGACTGCTTCCATTTTGTCATTCATGTCACCTCCTAGAGGAGATTGTCTCTATCCATCCATTCTAAGGAGCTACCTAGTCACCCTCTATCAGTTGATATGGTTTTAATTTTCTTGATAGTCCTTACCACTGTCTGAAACAGTTTGGGTTGTTTATTGTCTTTCATTCCCCTCTGGAATATGATGTTTAGAAGAGAGATTTTCTGAGTTGCTTACAGCTCTGTTCTCAGTGCCTACATTGATTTATGACCCCAGTTGACATTCAATACATATGGCTGAGATAAATGTTGTCTCACTGTTCCCAAAATCAATTACATGGATGTTCTAGCCATTTATGGTGTTATCCAAGATATACAGTGAGTTAACATCCATTATGATCTTGAGACCATGTCTTCTCCAGAAGGCAGTCGGAGTTAGAAGCACAATGTCTCAAGGCTCGATGTCTTCATTTGCTACCATGCCCATGAATCTATGTTAGCCAGTAGAAAAAGAACAATTTCTGCTGTTTTACAGCTTTTATGGATGAGGCCTTAGAGCCATCAGGACAAACAACTGTAAAAGATGAGCAAGATTCTCAGGGGATGCCAGGGGAGCTGCATGCACTGCAACACTGCAACAGCCTATCTAGAACATTGCTGAGGACTCTGAAAGCAGAAATGAAATGTGCAGTAAAGAGAAATTGTTCACACTGGTAAAATGTTTGGTGTGAACCCACTGGGAATATTGAAACGACAGAATTTGAAAAGTAATCACATGGAAAGGAAAAGATGGGACAAACTGGTTCAAGTATAAGGAAATGTCTCAAAAGTATTGGAATCTTGTAAGCTTGTACAGTATTATTGCATGCAAATGGTGTTCTTTCTCACTTGGAGTTGGAATTACCTGGTGAAGTTGTCCCTTTAGAAGAAGGCTTCAGGAAAACCATGACATAGAGATTAGTCTGTGGTTTGGAGAACTATCTATACTTTCTTTAAAGACTGGTGTGTCCTGTCAGCAAGAAAAATGATAAGTTTACAAAACAAGTTGTTATGCATGCTTGGAAAGATCTTTAATATGTGTGTTCGTTAAAATTAATGATTAAATGTGTACATGAGTATTCAGTTTAATTTGAGACATAGTTCGTTCCTTTGTTTCTGGGTAGTGACCTGTGAGTTATATAATTTATTTCCTAATAATTCAAAACTTTTGTTGTAGGTAAAAGTTGCAATCCCAAGGTTGAGAATTACAAAAGAGTTAAATGACATAAGCAATTTCAGGGTTATTTGTGTACTTTGGGTAAGGGATTTTAACATTTTATATTTGGTTTACATATTTATTTTATAAATTGGCTTATAAGCAAACACTACAGTTTTTATATATATCTAGCTTCAAAAAATTTTAAAACATTCTTTATTTGTTCTTTTTTTCTGTCTATTATAGTAGAATGTGTTTTGATATATTATGTATCCATGGAGTATAACTTCCCATTCTTGTGGTTATACATGATGTGGAGTTACACTCCCTGTGTATTGGTATACAAACATAGGAAAGTTATGTCTGAATCCTTCTACTGTCTTTGCTATTCCCAACCCACCCTTCCCTTCTTTCTCCTTTGTTTAATCTAGTGAGCATCTGTTCTTTCCTCCCCACAAAATTGTGTGTTATCATGTGCATATCAATACATTTGGCCTTTGGGTTGCGGGGGTTGGCTTATTCACGTAGCTTGAGAGTCTCCAGTTTCATCCATTTACTGGTAAATGCCATAATTTCATTGCTCATTGTGGCTGAGTAGTAATCCATTATGTATATATACCACATTTTCCTTATGATTCATCTGTTGAAGGGCACCTAGGTTGGTTCCATAGCTTAGCTAATGTGAATTGAGCTGCTAAAAGCAGTGATGTGGCCATGTCCTTATTGTATGCTGATTTTAAGTTCTTTGGGTATATGCTGGCTGAGGAGTGGGATGACATTATAATTTGAGTGAGGGATGAAGAATTGCATGCCACTACATTTATACTCCTTCAAATATTCATTTAGTCAGCCATTTAATACATGTGTATTGATTACCTCTTATATTCTGGACACTGTGTAAGACATGGCACATAGGAGTGAACAATGCAGACAAGAAAATTTCCTTCCCTCAAGGATCTTGCTTTTTAGTGATAGACGTGGGAGTGATGGAGAGTAAGTACAACCAGTAAGTAAATTACACACCGCATTTAAATGCTCAGATCTCTATAGGAGACTGGTCCCTGGTGAAGGGAATCAGATGGAAGGAAGGGAGAACCACGCAGAGCTGAATGCTATTTCAAATAGTCAAGCCAGGGAAACCCTTGTTGAAAATATATGATTTGAGAAGAGGCTTAAGGAGATGAGGAGAGCTTTCCAAGCATGGGACAGCATGTGGGCTCAGTATGTCTGGAGCAGAGTGAGTGAAAGAGAACATAGCAGTAGATCATGCTGAGCCAGTCAGTGAACCAGTGCAGCCTGATTTTCTGAATGAAGTTTTATTAGAAGAGAGCTAATGCCCCTTTGTTTACCTATTTTGCATGGCCACTGTAAGGTACAACTGCAGAGTGGAGTTGTGGAGACAGAGACAACCTGGCTCACAACATTGACTGTTGTCACTGTTTAATTTGGGTCTAGGCCTATTGCCATTGTTTGGCTAGACCTCAACCTGTGGTCTTTGTCCTTTCTGGAGCGGGTAAGGCCGACGAGGTAACCAACGCCCTCGGGAGAGCAAGTTCCTAACCAGTCTCAAATTTATTAAAGAATTACAGCACTTTTATAGAAGAGGGGAGTCCAAGAACAAAGAATCAGTAGTGCAACATAATAGTCTGTAAGGATGGTCCAATTAGGAGTCACACAGTTTACCAAAGGGTGGAGGGACAGAAGAGGAAAAGTGAAGCTCACCTGGGGCAATAGCTGTCGGCAGGTTAGGTCACTTGGGAGTTTTCTCCACAAGCATGAACAATCCTGAGTGTTCAATCAAGGATTTTACTTTTCTGCAGCTTGAGAACATATACCTCAGTGACTTCTTTCTGCATCCCCACAACTGACTTATTTACCATCTCTCCAGCTTTTTGTAGAAAAGGTTTGTGACCCCTCACATGGGTAGATACAGGCAGAAAATGGCTAGGGTTATGCTAGAATAGAAAGGGAGGAATGTAGTTAGAAATGAATAGGTTCTAGATGCAATTTGAAGAGAGGGCAGATGGAATTTCCTGATACTGTCACTGTGCAGTTGGGAGAGAAAGGTAGAAGTAAAATGATGTCAAAGGTTTCTGGCCTGTGCAACTGGAAAGATGGCATTAAGTAAAATAAGGAAAGTGTGCATAGACTAGATGTCCCACTCTCTACCTCCACCAGGGGAAGAAGGTCAAATTGGAGATTCTGCTTCATACATGTCTAGAAAGTAAATACAAAAAAAAAGAAAAGGACCCAGTTGGATTAGAGGGCATGTCTAGATTCTCTACCTGTCCAGCCATTCTATTTCCTCTTCTATTGGCCAGATGTCTCTTTCTCATGAACCCTGAAGCTGTTGCTTTGACTTCTTATTCAAAACACCAATTGAGCAAGCACAGACACCAGGTGTCATGTAGGTTAGAGGGCACTCACATTCTGCCTCAGAGTCTTCTCTATTTGGGGGGAAATGGAGCTCTGCTTCAGGGAACTGAAAACTGCAAGATCCTAATTTTAAGATAATTATGTTAAAAGGTTAATCAGGATTTCAGAAAGATGGAGGCAGCAGTGTAGTTTGGAGTCTCTCCAAACAAAGAACAGAAAAAGACATATTTGGACTAGAGGTTGGGGAAAGAGATCAAACAAAGCCAAAACCCTGGAGTAATTTGCCACAAAAATAGAGAACACAGTTTTCCCTATGAACGTCAGAACAAGAGGATAGGGAAACCACCAGGAGGAAGCAGGAGACCTGCCTGGCAACCCTACTTGCTACAGAGGCAATGGAGACAGGAGGCTTTCAAGCCTCCTGCAGGCATTCCCTGGAAAGTAGAGCAGGCCAGTAGGAGAAGATCAGCTGAACCTGAGAGGAGTTTTGGCCAGACAGAAAGTGAGTATAGTTGGTCTTGTATATCTATAGGTTCTGCATCAGGGAATTTAACCAACTTTAGGTCAAAATGTGAGTAAGAAAAATCACATCTGTACTAAAGATGTTCAGGTTTTTTCTTGTTTTTATTCCCTAATCAATATAGTATCACAACTATTTACATAGCATTAGGTATGATAAGTAATTTGAGATGATTTAAAGGATAGAGGAGATGTGTACAGTCTCTATGCAAATACTACCTTGTTTACATAAGACTTGAGCATCTGTGGATCTTGGTGTCTGTGAGGGTTCCTGGAAACAGTTCTCTGTGGATACTGAGGAGCAGCTGTAAGTACAAAGGTCCCATGATGGAATCTGAAGGGCTGAAGCTATCCAGCCTTTCTACTCTCTTGAAAAATGAATATCCAGCACTCTTTTTCACAATATGACCCCACACAGAAGAGGAACTTCTGGGAGGAACAATAGACACAAAGGACAAAAATCCAGGTGGGAAACAGCCAGAAAATCTTAGAAAGCAAGGCACCATGTTTTTAATACTACAAGAAGAAGAGAAATAAGAAGAAGGAGAAGGAGACCAGGGGAAGCAGACCAGGAGGAGTAGGGGAGAAAGTAGGGAGGGAGAGAAATAGGCCGAGGGAGAAGAGGAGGAAGTTTTTTTATTTGTTTTGTTTTGTCTCCATCAGAAATTTATCCTCAATCATACTTTTACAAACAAAACTAATTTCACATAAAAATTGATAGCAAAAGATTGAAATCAAATCCCATTTAGAATGATGTTGGCTGTGGGCTTAGCATAGATAGCCTTTACAATGGTTAGGAACTTTCTTACTATCCCTATTTTTTGTAGTGTTTTGAGCATAAAGGGTTGCTGTATTTTATCAAATGCTTTCTCTGAGTCTATTGAAGTAATCATGTGGTTCTTAACTTTAAGTCTGTTGATGTGGTGAATTACAATTATTGATTTCCAGATGTTGAACCAACCTTGCATCCCTGGGATGAAACCCACTTGATCATGGTGCACCATCTTTTTAATATACTTTTGTATGTGATTCACTAAAATTTTGTTAAGAATTTTTGCAGCTATGTTCATTAGAGATATTGGTCTGAAATTTTCTTTTCTTGATGTGTCTTTGTCTGGTTTTGGTATCAGGGTGATATTAGCTTCATAGAATGAGTTTGGAAGAGTTCCCTCCTCCTCTATTTCATGGAATACTTGGAGGAGTACTGGAATGAGCTCTTCTTTGAAGGTCTTGTAGAACTCGGCTTTGAATTCATCTTGTCCTGGACTTTTCTTTGTTGGTAGGCTTTTGATGACTTCTTCTATTTAACTGCTTGAAATTGATCTATTTAAATTATGTATATCCTCTAGATTCAGTTTGGGTGGCTCATATGCCTCTAGGAACCTGGTGATATATTTGAGATTTTCTATTTTGTTGGAGTACAAGTTTTCAAAATAGCTTCTAATTATGTTTTGTATTTCAATAGTGTCTGTTGTGATATTTTCATTTTCATCACCAAATCCCATATAAAGGTATTTTAAGAAAAAGAAGAACAGCCTCTCAAACAATGCAAACAAATCAGAAAGAACCTACCAAACACATCAGATGGTAACCCACTACTTCACAACTATCTAAAAAGACCATAGGAAAGAAAAGCAAAGCAAAATATGGCAGACCATGAGAGAGGAATGGGGAATTCTCATTTAATGGCTAGTGTTTCTGTTTGGGATGGTGAAAAGATTTGGAGATGGATAATGAATAATGCTTGAAAAACCTTGTGAATCTACTTAATGCTATGGAGTTATCCACTTGAAATGCTTGAAATGGTGAGTTTCATGTTACATATGTTGTTCCACAATTTAAAAAAGAACAACATAAAAGGAAATTAGATGAGATACTAGCACTCAAATGGAAACTAAACTAAAAGGGATCATAGAGTGAATGAACATAATAGATAATGCCTAAAAAGAAATAAATAAATTTTTAAAAATCAGAAAGATGATAAAATGCATTCCAGAGAAATGGTAAATATAAAAGTAAAAAAGTCAGGCAAATTCTAAGATGAATAATGCAAATACACATAGGAATTCAGTATGCCATACGGAGGATCATAACCATGCAAAGATTACAAATTTACATTTTAAATTTATTTCTGGCCCCAGACATTTCTAATCAGTGAGACAGATCATTAAATAAATTTTGGTACATACAGTTTGGGGTTAAACAATCTCTCTGGAAGATTCAAAAAGTGGCAAAAGCAGATGCTTCCAATGGGAACAGTGGGAAAGATGGTGGATGGAAAATTTGAGGGAATGGGTAAATTTCCACTGAGTACTCCTTTGAATCTTTCTAATTGTTATATTGTGTGAATATATTACTTCCAAAGCCTGAATGCCAGAGTTCCAATCCCAGATTCCCAATTCATTGCTAGCTCTTAATCTAGAGGAAATTACTGACATTATCTCCTTATCTGTGAAGGGGAAGGGAGTACATTTGAGCCAAAAGCTCTCCAGAAATGGCAATCACTGTGGAAACAACCCAATGTCCATCGCCAGCGATATGTGGATAAACAAAAGTGGTATTATAATATTAGGCAATCTCAGAAAGGGATGGAGAACTCACAGTTTACAGCAGGGATAATCCTTGAAAACGGTCTTCTGAGAGAAAGAAGTCTAACATAAAAGTCACTAGTGTATGATTCCTTTAATATGAAATGTCCTGAGAAGGCAAAACCAGAGAGATTAATGAATGGTTGCCTGGGGCCAGGGGGAGCTGGGAATGGGAAAGACTTCTCACACGTAAAAGGTTGTCTTTTGTGAATAATGAAAATATTATGTATCAGATAGTGGGAATGTGTGCACAACCTCGAGAAATTACTAAACGCCACTTTTTTCCATACATTTTAATGATGAATTTTATGTTCTGTGCATTTTATCTCCAGAAATAAATTTAAAATATGAATTAGTAATCTGTGCATGGTTATGATCCTCCGCCTCCATCATCTTATTGTGCCGCTCTATTCCTTTCCTATCCTCACCCACTGTCCCACACCCTCTACCAGCGTAGCTTCACACCTGAACTCTGGCCTCCAAAAGAGACTGCGCAGGATTCAGCTTCTTGGTCCAGCTCTCTTGCCCCCAACCCCGCCTCCCTGCACCCCCGTTCTGCGCAGGCGCACTGTGTGCTCCCATAGGGAGGGAATGGAAGCCTAGACCTGTATTTTCTCGTGAGCTTCGGTTGATAGCAATGATCCCTGAAGGCGGAAGGCACCGGAATCGGTGAAGGAGGAGCTGACAGGCCCCTCGTGTAATATTTATCCCCGTTTTGAAGTGTGATTTGGCGACCTGTAATGTCTGAATGCTGTGCTCTGAAAGCCAGGCTGACTGCCTGTGGGCATTTGTGATCAAGGAGGATGTGAGCTCTTAGGCCTCAGAACAGGACCTTTCTAGTCTGCATACAATTTGATCCTGCAGCACTAGATTATTAGTAAAGTGGCACAATGATACTGGCCTTGTGTGTTTGAAGGCTAATTGAAGTAGTGCATCTCTGCTGCCCTGGTTCATGGGTGTTGAGTAAATGATGATTTATTCCAGGCCATGTCCTGGGTGGGCCTCATGCTGCTGCCGTTCACTTGGCTAGGTCCCAGGTTATCAGCTGCACTCAGGATAACTGTGAACCCTTGCCACACCCCTGGTAGACTCCCCCACGTTTTGTATTCACCTTCCTCACCCACGATCTTAGGTTACCCAAACCTGCGGGAAGATGTACCCTGAGTCTTATCTTCTAAAATTCCTTTCTGGTAGATCATAAGACCTAGGCCATTCTCCATGAGGGATTTTTGCATTTTTCCTGGTCAACCTGAATCCATCCTCTTCCATTTTCATTTTGGTTCGGATTTTCTACTTTTAACCCTAACCTCAAACTTTGTGTCTTATTTCAGCCATTTTATCCATTCCTGATTCTTCTTATAAGTTCAAATATCTCTCTTCTTTACCTCTTCCTAGTGCTGGATCATATTCCTTCTTTCCTATCCTTTACCCCTGTTGTCCCTGTCCAAATTTCAGTTCATGTCTTCTCATACAGGCTTGATCACCACCTTTCCCAAAAAAAAAAAACACAGTTAACAGCAATCCTAAAGTCAAATTACTCTTTATTACTTATACATTAATTCTGTTACAATTCTTTATTCAAGTTTTAAGTGTTAAGAGACTATCAGAATGAATAAAATTATATATATATATGAAAAATCATTTGCTACCCAAGGGGTAACAGAAGGCATCTATATTATCTATTAATCAACTCTATTACATTTATTTACTCAATTTTTGTTTTGAAAAATATACCAAAATGAATAGATTTGTACATTTGTGGTGCCCAGATGGTATCAGAAGATCTTGTCATTGCTTATTTACTAAGCAATTGTATTACTTTTCTTTATTGAATTTTATTAATTTTTAAAAATATATCAATCAATATATTTTTACCTATCAATATACATAAATGTGGAAAACTATTTATTATTTAATTGGTACCAGAAAGTCTATTACTAGCCTATTAATCATTTCTGGTACATTACTTTTTTCAATTTTATTGTATTTTGAATCTATATGAGAATGAAAGAATTTGTATCGATCTATCTACATATCTGGAACACATATTTGGTACCCAATGGTACCAAAGGGCCTGTCTATAATCCCTCAGATCTCAGGTTTTCCAGAAGGCCTCTGTATTACTTACATACTAACCAATGTTATTAGCTTTCTTCATTTACTATTATTAAATTCTGAAAACATGTAAGAATAAATAAATTTGTATCTATCTACATATGTGAGGAAACTATTTGGTAGCAATTGGCACCATTAATCTTAGCAGCCCTTATATTGTATAGCCATAGTAGTGAGCAATTTCCATATCTCTTTCCCTCTCAATGAAATACTGCACTCTCCCCAGAGCAGTGTATTTGGCAGCATTCTCACGCTCTTGTTGAGCCTTCTTCTTCATGGCTTCCCGCTCTGGCCTCTGCTCTTCCGTGATGGGAGTTGACATGACTGGCTCAGGAACATTGGGTTTCCTCCATGGAATTGGTTGTAAGGCAAAGTCTTGGAGGAGATACCTGTTTTGAGGCTTGGGTGGTTGTGACTGGAACTTGTTCACAACATTGGAGAGAGGGTTCTGCTGGACAGAAGTGCATGATGACGTTCTGTAGGGTGCAGGCCTAGAAGCAGCAGACTGAGGGACACTAGGCCGGGTAGAAGCAGTCAAGCCTGAATGCACTGAGGTGGGTATAACTGGCTGAGCTGGCTTGGAAGGACCCATCACAGATGTGTTGGCAGTAGCTGGTTGGAATTGCTTGACTGCCATGGATTGAGCTGAGCCAGTAGGAGAAGGCTGGGCAGGGTGAACCCCAGTGGGTCTACGTGAGGCCAGAGACTGTGACCTCCGACATACAGGTCGAGGTTGAGGTTTCTCTGGGGACAGAAAAGGCAAAGGCACCAATTTCACCTTCCCAGGAGGTGGAAGCTCATTCTGGGATGGAGGTGGACACTCTTTTTGAGCACTGATATGTGGTTTCTGGGCTTTGCCTTGAGTTTTCTCAGGTCCTTTAACCCCCAGCCAGGGTTTCATAGCTGGACAAGGACAGGGGTCTTTGGTACTGATTGAGTTTCCCAGAGCCCTGGTGGAAGAGAGCCCAGTTTTCTTCTCATTCCTCTTCCCCAGTGCATGAAAAACCTGCACCGACTCCAGCATGTGCATACCTAGATAGCTTCGAGGCTTTTTAAAGCTCTCTTGGCTGAGCTCAGGTTGATGTCTCTTCCGCTTTGCCTTAGGAGCCATTGGCTTCTCTTCTGCCTTGACCTTATTGCCTGGCTGCTTACTCTCTTCATTTTTCTTGCAGTTGTTTTCTCTGATTTTTTTGGTCTTTTCCTGCCCATTCCACTTAGCCTTGCTGCTCCTGCTGAATGCAGAGTTCTGAGGCTTGCTGTTAGAATGCTTGGCTGTTTTCACAGGACCCCTATGACTGTCTGCATCACTGCAAGCAACACCTCCCTCTAGTGGGCGCTGTGGGTGCATTTTGGCCTTAAGAGGTCCATCAGGAGGCTCCGAGGCTTTGCGCTTGTTCTTCCTAACTGCATCAGAGGGACCATTTATGACACCTTTCTCCTGCTCCTGAGTCACGATGATGGCTCTGGTCTCATTGACTTTTATGATTGTGGGACTTTCAGGTTGGACAAGGTCTTTCAAGGAAAGGAAGAGCTCAGGAAGCTGAATATCCTCCACCAATGCAGTGACGTTTGCAAAACCACTGCTAGATTCAATCCCATTTTCAATTGTGTCTTTGTCCTCAAGACTCACGCTACTATTTCCCATATTGATATGTTCAGAATGAGGCATCTCCTCTTGGTCCAGAGGACCAATGGAGGCCAGAAGCTGCTGGATATAAGGGATTTCTACAGGGAGTATTGGAGGGTCCTGGTTTTCTACTACCATCTGGTAGGCATCCAGAGGCTTTGAAAGCATGGTTTCAATCTCATCCAAACTGTTACTGTCTGATTGTTCCTGGCTTTGAGATGGAAGCAAAGCCAAGAAATTAGTAGAGGTCTGACCTGGAGTTATTACTGAAGTATCCCCAATTTCAGTTGGTGGTTTATTCTCAAGTATTTGGATATTTTGGATATTTCTGATACTGCAGGATTTTGGCATTTCTGGATGTTGTGGCAGACAAAATGTCTGACTGGGAGATTTGAATCCCATGGAAGCCTCCATCCCTTGAGAAGTTTCCATCACTGCAAAGGAATCAAGGAAGATGGTAAGTAGGGTACTCCCCCTACACAGCAACACAGTAATCAGGGAGCTTGCCAACTGTGAATAAGGCATTTTTTTTAGCTTTTCCTAAGGAACATGGACAGGTCTGTGTTAGGTGCTAGGAGCTGATCATTAGTTACAGGGAGTCACTAGATGTCAGCTGTGGCTGAAACATCATCATGGCAGCCTAACTGGTTGGAAGCCCATTTGTCTCCTATGTGGTTTTGTGAGAAAACCACAAAAATATTTTATGAATCTGGTCATCACATGTATAGTTCTTTGAATTCTCTCCTTCTCCCAATAGGATATGAACACTTAACACCATGAACTATGAGAGGTTGGAGCACTTCCTCATAAAATATGTATGATGGATAGAGTTTGAAACACCTGCTTCACACAGGATCTCTGAGTATAAATATTAAGTCCTGGAGTTAGTTAATTTGTAAAATTATACTGTCACTACCATGGTCAGGTTTGAAGTATCTCCTGACGAGACCAAGGCAAGATTGGGAAAATATTTTTATAATATGGTGGTATGGGGTACTGATCTATCCAGGCAATGAAACTTGGCCTCCTTCAGTGTGCTCCTGGATGTCTCTTAAATGGATCATGGATGGTCATTATGGTGTCCTGTACTCTCCTCTTACAGAGTCTGAATATGTAGAGTGCTGAACAAGTGGAGGGGTTAAAGTGTCAGGACTTCAATTCTATGAATCTGTGGGCCCCCAGCCCCCAGTTGCCTATTTGACCCTCCTTTTCATTGCTCATCTCATTCCTTCCCCTTGTTGCTGTTTGGACTCACCTTGAAAAGTTGTGTCTGTGATGGGTTGAGTGGACACAGAGTAGTAGATGCTGCGGGTAGAGACTGATGGTAGGACATTTGCGGGCTGAACCTCCTTCAGCACCATCACTATTTCTCCTTGAGGGGCAGAGACACTACTTCCTGAATATGACACAGAGCTATAGGATGAGAGGTAGGGGCCAAGTTCTCCAGATAGCAGAGGCCCCACAGTGTTTTGGTCATAGTAGTAGACCTGGTTTTCTTCTTGGTAGGGAAGTGACAGGGTGTGTTCCTGATTTATAATCTGAGGTGGTGTACCCTGGACAAGCCTGGCAGACAGTGATGGATACCCAGGGACCATGGCATTGACTTCTGAAGTTGTATCATATTGGGCTGTCATAGACATGGGAGGAGCTGCTGTGTCCTGGTCAATGAGTGTCAGAGTAAAGTCCCCGAGTGAAGATGACTTCTTTTCAGCACCTCCCATGATATCCCACTGAAACATACTTGGATAGGAGGCAGGTGCCATGGGGTTCTGGTGCTGACCAGGAACCCCAGAAAACATGGCTGTGCTGGAATGTTGATAAAGGTAGGCACTGCCCATGAGTGGCTGGAAGAAGGTGCCAGAATTTGAGGGCAGTAGCCATGCTGAACTGACAGCTGGAGCAGAGACTCTGGACAAGTTGCAGACACTTCCTGTTAGGGAAGCTGCATTGCTCACCACAGGAAGAGAGAGCTGCAGAGAAGTTGCCGTTTTGAGTAGAGAAGAATTCGGGAAATTTTCTGTAGGAAGCAAGAGGGTGATGAAAAAATTGATGAGACTGAGAGAGTGATACAATACTTGACAAATGATATGATCTTAAGTTTGTGGCAGTCAGGAAGCCACTAATTCCAATAATCATTGAGATACCCTGAATCAAACCATTTAGCATGGCTGCAAGTGTTGAAGCCTGTTTGTACTCTTCTGATGAACTGCCTTTTCCCTCCAATTTAGCACAGAAGTCTCAAGTGGTCTGGTTCACACATTGTTTCCTACAAGCATCCTTCTCTCTGGCCTATCTTTCCTTTGAGCTGTCACTAGTTTTGACTCATGAAGACACCTTTCCACTTAGGCATTTAGAAATTAGAGAATATCTAACATTATCAATTTGCAATTGAGTAAACCAGGAGTAAAAGAAGTATGATTGACTTGTTCAAAATCAGTATCATTTTATAGAATGGTACTGCCTGACTGGATTCTGTTCTATAGACAATGACCAGAAGTTAAGAGAACACAATTTTATTTTTTCTTGTTCAGAGAAAACAGTACTGATATCTGCACTGTTTTCTTCAGGGTTTTACTTCTCCTTGTGCAAGTCACATGCTATTTCCTGGACTTCACTTGTACTGTGCAGATGGTAATTTAAGTGGTCATTGTTTTTGCTCTTCATTCCTGAATTCTCATCCTACATCAACATGACTACCTGAGAGTAAGTTTCTGAAGAAATGCTTCTTGGAAGAAAACAGTTACTTAAACTTTCTAGCTTCAATGTTACCCATCTGTAAGATGGTTACAATAATACTAACATTCATAATTCAGCCATGAGGAAAGTGAAATGTTATATAAGAAAAAATGGAGGAAGATGTAGTGAGTTCTGGAAAGATAGAAAGGCAAAAATAAGAAACATCACAGAACTACAGAAAGTGCTTGATAGTAATGAAAATTTGGATAAGCAGCAGCATCAAAGCATTGCAACGTTAGTAGCAAATGATGTTACATTATCATACATATAACATTATGCATGTGAATGATTCGGCTTTATTTAGTGATTACTGTTAGTGGAACACTGCCCACAATTGAAGGTGATTTTGAATGAATTTCTAACCAGTACCCATAGACGGAGAAAGAATATCAACAAAAAGTGTGTAATAAGCAGCTAGTGTAAGTAAATGAGATCGTATAAGTAGTCACAGTATGTAGATAAATATTTCAATAAAAAATGTTATGAATCCACGTGCAGTGCAACACAACTGCAGTCTCAGCTATTCAGGAGCCTGAGGCAGGAGGATCACAATTTAGATGTTGGCCTTGGCAATTTAGCAAGACTGCATCAAAATAAAATTTAACAATGTTTGAGATGTAGCTCAGTGGTAAAGTGTCCCCAGGTTCAATCCCAGTAGTGAGAAGAAGAAAAACCAAACCCACCCTCCTCTTCCCTGCCACATGCAAAAGCAAAACTGAAGCAAAAGAGCACACTATGAATCTGGGCATGGTGGGGTTGGTCTGTGGTCCCAGCCCTCTGGAGGCTGAGGCATTGGGATTGCTGGAGTCCAGGCATTCAAAATCAGCCTGGGCAATGTAGCAAGATCCTATCTCAGAAACAAAACAAAATGTGCTGGGGATATAGCTTGTGGTAGCATGCGTCCTAACATATATGTGATTCTTGGTTCAGTCCCTGACACTGGGAATAAGATATAAAAATAAAGAAAAAGAAAGGATGGAAGGAAGGAAGGAAGGAAGGAAGGAAGGAAGGAAGGAAGGAAGGA
>JAJEJO010004432.1:51718-63124 GCA_020662805.1 Glaucomys volans
GGAAGGAAGGAAGGAAGGAAGGAAGGAAGGAAGGAAGGAAGGAAGGAAATTTGTACAGTCGAGAACAAAACAATAAGTGGAGAATCATTTCATCACTGCGCTTTGCTCATCATCTTCTAAATATTACCCATAACAAACAAAAGATATTAATTCCATGAGGTAGATATTTCAATTAATATTAAACATTTTCTGATAATATTTCAGTTATAAAAAGCAGGAATCTCACTTTAAAAGGAGCCTGAATTTAAATTTGTCATCAAATCTAGTATATAATCATCTTTAACAGGGAAATGTTGTCCCTAAAGATTGAAAACAACATCACCACTAAAATATAATAATACAATTCAAACATATTTTTTGAGGTTTTCTGGAGCAATGGTTGGACATACTAAGCATGCAGTCTGCCCCTGACAGAAACCCCCAGCCCAAAACAACTCTTTGAAATGTACAAAAATCCAAATGACTTTCCAAAATTATTTTAGATAAATGTGGAATTAAAGATGTCGAGCTTGCCGGGTGTGGTGGCGCACGCCTGTAATCCAAGTGACTGGGGAGGATTAGGCAGGAGAATCGCGAGTTCAAAGCCAGCCTCAGCAAAATAGTGAGGCCCTAAGCAACTCAGTGAGACCCTGACTCTAAATAAAATACAAAATAGGGATGGGGATGTGACTCAGTGGCCGAGTGTCCCTGAGTTTAAGCTCTGGTTCCAAAAAATAAAAAATAAAAAAATAAAGATGTGGAGCTTGACATTTTATTCTTACAAAGCTCTTTCTTTTAGTTCTTAGGTTTGAAAAGCATGAATGACTATTTGTATGCACTCTGTATAAGAAAGAAAATTATTATAAAAATGAAAAACGGCTTCTACTTGAAAACTACCTATTACACAAAGGAATGCATCCTTCTGATGCAGGTTAGGGAACATCATTTTTTAAAAATCCACATAGTTTAGAAATCAGAGTAAACTAGGACATGGAAAATGGTGTTTCCCCAGCCCTGCCTCTCACCACTTTCATTAGCATATTTAGAGCAAGACTCATCTCTAAAACATACTTTGAAGATGTTCATGTTCAAACTGTCGAGGTCATCTGTGTTCAAGGAGGACATACAAAAACACCAAACAACCAAATGGGGCGTTTCTGAGAAACTGCTTTCCCCAGTGATACCCAGTTCTACGATTAGTTTCCTTGCTAGTCTATTAATCTAGACATTCTCTCAACCAGCCTCAATTGTCCAGTGCTGGGAAGATTTCACTCTATGCTCTGTGTCGGTTTGAAAGTGTTGTTTCTTTTGAAATCCATCCCAACCAACCTCTTTTGTCTTGAGAACATCTCCATGCTCTTCACCTCTTTCATTCTCACACTTTCTTCTCTCTTATTCTGATATTTTCTCCCCCCACGAAGTTTGGGTTGTCCTGTGCTTAAACAGTCCCTAACTTACTTCCTCTAAAATATCTGCCTCCTTACAGCCCTATCCTCTTCCTCCCCTCTTCCTAGTTCTCTTTCCACATAGTTCAAACAGAAAACTCCAAAATATATGAATGTTACTTTTTGAACAACACTAAATTTGAAATATTGAAGTGGAAATTGTGGTGGAGGGAGACTGTGACAGATGAAACATCCTGGCACATAGTATGAGTTTTCTTCCCTGCCTTGGATTTCCCTCTTTCTGTTGAAACATCTAAAGACACTCCTCAAATAGGATTTCATTCTCTGTACACATGCACCTAGAAAAGAAGGGGACCAGTCCATAGGCAATGTCTTATCCTCATAGAGCAGATGAGGAAACAGATTCTGTTGGAGAGTAAATGATCATCCATCCCAACCTAGTACATATCAAAATGAAAAACCAAATTACATCTAGATTTCTAGTTCCTTCCTTTTCCCTGTTTTTCTAAGCTAATTGGATTCCTTTACTAAATTTAGGCAGCAAAAAAGTCTAAGGAAAAACTTTAAAAAGTTCACTTCCTTACCTGACATGGTCAGAGAAGAGGTAACATCAATTGCAGATACAAAGGATGAGGAGACCACCCCAGAGGATGTCTGGGTGACTGAGGCTAGAGAATGCATGTTTCCCAGTATGGAGTTCACTGGTCACTGGCCACTGGCCACTGGTCACTGATAACTGCTTACTGGTCACTGGGCACTTGCGATGATCCAAATTTGTTTACAATTCCATGGAAACCCTAAGATTCTACCAGGTGGCAGTAGGTTTGGTGGGAGAGTGATGTCACAAAAGAGGCAGTTTAAAGGTGTGAGGTAGCCAATAGGGAGATCAGATTCACAACCAGAAGGTGGGATTGGGTGGATTAAATGACAAGAGAGTTGATTGGGTGAGAAAGTGACAGGAGACTTATAATAACACCTAAATATCCCAGCTCTGATGAGGTGAAATGCTGCAACAGGGTCAGGATAGGGCCACCTTCCACAGGTGCTTCTGTTAGGGAGATCACCTCTGTGTTCCTTTTTAAAGTCATGTTATATATTATATTTCACATTATAATAGGTAACAGTGTGCACATAATTATATATTACATGTACAGATAATATCCTTGTTGATGGAAGAAAGAGATATCTGACTTGAGCAATTCTAGTTGTTGTGGAACCATGGAAGTTGATTTGATTAGTGAACTTACTGAAGCTTCCACGGATGAAAGAAAGGGAATCAAAATTTTTATTTTGTTGTTTACTTGTAGGTAGCCACTATACTTTTATTCATTTATTTTTACATGACCCTGGGGATCAAACTCAGTATCTCACATGTGCTAGGCATGTGCTCTACCTCTGATCTACCACCTCAGCCCTAAAGAGTGTTTTCATAACCTAAGAGTAGAGTGAAGTTCCTTGAGTAATCCTGTAGGGAATGATGTGTTCCAAGGTTTTCTTTCAGTTTCCTTGAATCCAACTCTCTTTGGGCTGGGCTGGGCTGGACCAGGTTGGATGTGGAACTCTCTTCTGCTCTCTGCCCCTCAACCCTCTTCATTCTGGACATTGTTTCATTGTTTCAGGGACAAGCCTTGAGTTTGAATTCTTATACTCATGGATGTTACTTTGTTTTGAGTTCCAGAAGCAGGGATCTTCTTTTCTATGACCTGATTCTTTTAAAAATGCATTCTGAACATTAGAACCAAACACTGGAGAGGTGGAAAACCCAGCTCACTGTAAAATGTCCCTATCTGGACTTGGGTTGTGCTTCTTTCACCCATCATTTGCCGCGGATGGCTCCTTGAGTCAGGTAGACATCCTGCCTTTGGTCTTTCATCTGTGAGAGGCACTGAGGGTTCTTTCTCTCTTCTTATGTAAGTGAATCCAGTGTGACAGTTACTGTATCTTCCTCCCACTTGCAAACAGTCACTATAGAATCTGGGGCTTCCCACATTCTTTCTCTGCCATGTTTGGGTGGAAGGCTCTGAGAAGAGTTAGAAGAGAACATTAGTAGATTTTAGGAAAGTGAGAGTAGAAAAAAGAGGTTAACATGGATTTTTAATTTTTGTCAGAAACAAGTCAACAAACTTTGGTCTCATTTTGTGTTAATAAAACAGACAATTCAGGTTTTTTGTGTGGGGACCTGGGAATTTAAACAAGTGACACTTTACCACTGACTCACTGCCAACCCTTTCTATATTTTATTTTGAGACAGATCTCAGTAAAATTAAGATAAAAATGTTACATATAATATCCTTTATTTTTTTATATCATAGCATCTCATTTCATGTTCTTTATTAATATGATAGTAGACTCTGAATTTCTCTTAAAGGCTCTGGATTTTCAATTCACTTTTCTGTATCATATTTTAAAGGAATCCAACATTGTATAACACATTGCTTGTTTTTCTATTGATGATTGTTTATGTTGAAGCATGATGAGTTAACATGACCTAATGGATTTGTGGAGGATATTAGAGAAATGCATGTGGAAAAAGATTGTGTGGTCACCTGACTTTTCAGTCCATAGTCAGGTGACCCTGTTGCTTTTGGGCTGTGTCAAGGTTCAACATCATGGATGGGAGTGCATGGTGGAACAAGCTGCTTATACCTCATAACCTGGATGAGAAAGAGAGAGGATGGAGGAGAAGAGAAGGTGTTGGGCTCCATTATCACCTCCAAGCCTATGCCCTCAATGACCAGAAGATCTACTAGGCACCCCACCATTTTTAACAGTACTGCTTAGTGATCCAACAACACTCTGAACTATCATCAGTCCCTCCTCCAAATTCTTATTTTGAGACTGGGTCTCCCTGAGGTGCTCAGTTTGGCCTGGAATGTGACATCATTTTTCCTCAGTCTCCCAAGTAGCTGGGATTATAGACATAAAACATTGTGCCTCGTTTAGGCCCCACCTCTTATAGGTTCCACCATTTCCCAATAGTGCCAAGCTGGACAGGAAACCTTTACCACATCACCTTTAGGGATGTTCCAGATCAAAATTTATAGCATGTGTTAAGATCATTTTTGATAGTAATATAATTATTACACACTAAAATATCAGGTCCAATGTGAAGTTATATTTATGCAAATGCTGTTTACCTTCCCTGTTCCCCAGGTTTGCTCTCTATTTACTCTTCATAATTCCATCCACTCAGGCTGGGGATATAGCTCAGTTTGTAGAGTGCTTGCCTGCAAAGCACTAAGGGCCAGGGTTCAATACCCAGCATTGCAAAAAAGAAAAAAAAATTCCATCCACTCAAGTCCAGCTTGCAATCAACATCACTTTAGCCTCTAAAACATGTTGTAAATGTGGAAGGAAGTACCTAAGGAGCTTTGGTCCTACACTGTGGAACTTAGCATCAAGTCCTCCCTGACCTAAACCCTCAGTTTTATATTGAGGTATTGTCCCAGTGACAGCCCAATCCCTGAAATTAGTACTGATGACATAACTGGGACTTGTCCTGCTGTAACATACCCATACCATCTATCTGAAACATCCTTCCACATCCTCTCCATATTCTCTTTTTGGTTTTATTAAGCACTGGAAGCCCTCAAACCTCTATGATATCTAGGCCTTACAAGACTCTGTCACATTTTATTAGTGTCAACTGCTTTACTGTTGCTCCTTATATCCCTTAGTCATGTCTCTATTTTCCATTTCTGTGCACTACAGACTTGCGAAGACATTCTTTTACCCCTTACTACTTGTACCACTCCTCTCCAAAGGCGTACTCTTTGCCAGTTTCCATACTTTCTGGAAACTCTATCATGCCTAGCTCTGGATTTTTCTTCTCTCAACTATAACTGAGTTTGTTTTCAGCCTACACATCTCTTTTTGAAAATCTAAAGTGCAGGAACAACATAGGTATTGTAATTTCTGAGAAAATTTGTCATATTTGCTATTTTGTAATATTTATAAACAGATGTACCATTTATGCATTCTAGCCATCATATACCTATCAGATATGTTCCAAAAGAGTAGTTTATAATGTGAAGTCAAGTTTGAATGTGCCTAATTGTAAGTTTGGGAATTAAAATTCTCCTGAAGGTGAAGAACAGTGATGTAATGTGCTCTTAAAATTAGAAAGAGAAACGTAAAAGTTACTTTGAAGAACTATTCCTATCATAATTATTTGCAGGTTAATGTGGAATTCAGTTGTTTGTCTCCTTTTCAGACACACTGTTCTTTGCTCTTTTGCTTGTAGCTGAATTGAGATTTTTCCTAACAGGTCAGTACCCATGCTTGATATGTATGTGCAGATATTGCACTTGAGCTCCATTCTTCTGTCTCTCAGTTTTGTGTTGTTTTGGTATTTGTTCAGACATAACCCTGATACCTGTTAGGTGATAGGAACTGGGTAAATGTCTATCTAGGAATGAGATTGTAGGTTGATATAATGTAATTTTTGGAGGTCAATAGGCAGTATCTTTCAAAATGTTAAGTTTGTGCATCCTTCATCCCAGAAATTCTATTTCTAGGATTTTAGATATAGTTGTATATATGTATAAGGGGAGATCATTGTGTGGTCTGTAACAGAAGACCAAAACCCATACTAAAACTTGAACAAATGCTAAAGGTCCATCAATAAGGGACTGGTTATGTAAATGATGATAATTTCAATTGTGTTACTTGCAATCTATGCACTGCTCTATGATGGTCATTAACTTGCATGGATATATGTATGAACTGAGAAAAATCAGTATTTCTATTGTAGAAATTGTATAGTATTTGGCTCTTGTGCAAGAAGAGGCTATACACGTGCATTAAAGTAAAAAGTTAATTCAGTATTTGTTCAGAAATCTTAATTCACCACATGGAACACTGGGGTTCTTTTTCCTTTTTTTTATTCAAATTAATAAGGAATTTTAATATACATAGCTATATGTATATATTTTAACAGGAGATGAAACTTATTCAATAAAAAGTGTTCACTACGCAGTTGTTAAAAAATTGCATAGTAATATGTACATCATAAAATAGGTTCCTTTTTGGGTTGGGGTAAAAAACCCCAGTCTCCTTGCTTGTAGATCAGTCCAGCAGGCAAGGTGTGCTCTTTTTCTCTCTGTTGGCTGCCTAGGCCACACAGGCAGCAGGAAATCAGGTGGTTGTGGCCAGCAGAGGAGCAGCACAGACTCTGCAGATGGATGGTGCCATCTTGCTGTGCATTCTGTGGTGGGGAGCTTCTTTGGTGGGAGAGGTTCTTTGGGATGGAGCTGCTCATAACCATGCTACCTTTAGCCTCTATAGAGTAAAGGGGGCATTGTCTCTGCCATCATCCCTCATCTGGTTGTGAGTTTTAGACATTTGCAAATAGTGGGCCCCTTATTTGTGACTGTCTCTGAGAATTAGGAGTCACAACTCTTGCATCCCTGTGGTCCACAGGGTCACACAGCATGGGCTAGGTGTGGGGAAGTAGAGCATTGATAGGCAGCCTGACTTCATAGCTTCTGGGCCTGGCCACTATATTAGACCATCTTCCTTGAAATGGAAAATGTTAAAAAAAAATCTGACCTTGGTGTCTCAAACTTTGCCAAATTCCTGGCACACCAGTATGAACCTGTGATGCCAAAAATGACCTTTTTTTAAGTGAGAAAAGTAGTTTTATTTCCAAATAAATCACTTAAGAAATCTTTTTTAGTCATAGATGGACACATTTTATTTATTTTCTATGTGGTACTGAGTATGGAACCCAGTGCCTCACTCATGCTAGTGAAGCACTGTACCACTGAGCCACATACCCAGTCCTACACATAGCTGTTAAGAATTAATCTTGTTTTAAATCATTCTGTTTGTTGGGAATGGTGAACTTTTTGTATTTGTCTTAATCATGGTGACCTTTACTCAGAGTTTATTTATTGAGGCCACAGTGCTGTCACAGTACTAAAAGGGACCTGACTGTGTCCACTATATGGTGACATCTTGGACTTGCATACTTTAAAATTTTCAAAGTAAATTTACTTCTAGCTGTCAGAGCCATGTCATGGAATAATTTTTCTATTCTGGGGTATTATTTATGAAATTACAGTGATTTGGGTTGAATCTGAAGAATTCCCACATGCTGCCAAGATGCACAGCTTTTGCAACTTGCTCCTCAGTGCCAGAGCTGCTGGGTGGCTTGTCTACTTAGTCCTGTGACCCTTTGTGCCATTGCTTCATACATCATTGTGTTTAGAAGCATGAACAACTGTAGCCAAACAAGAAATATGGAGAAAGTTCTTCAGTCTCTTTCCTTTGAATCCGTCTCACTCATATGGAATTCAGCTAAATAATTAGTTTCAAAAATCATATTAAGTAACATCTTTCACATTTTTATAGTGTCTAGGTGACCATCTTTGCCTGCACTCCTCCAGGAGCCAGGCTACCTTTGCTGAGGTGGGTGTTCTAGTTTAATTTCCCCTGTTCTGCACCAAACCAAGCAGTCCCCACTGAATCTATAAAACTGAGGATTCTCCATGAGGTTCTGTGTGGTAAATTTTCACTGCTAACTACTGCAAAGTCTATGTGATCTAATGAACTATCAGCCAATGATTCTGTGGCTCTCTATTGAAAATAGTGTCCCACCAACGCTTTTTTTAAAATTTGGGCTGCTCTTTGTAATAGAGGCTATAAATATATGAACAAATTATCAGAACACTGCTTTTCAACCCTATTACACTCTATTTTCCCTTTTGTAGCAAATGCTTCTTACTGTGCTCTTTGTTCCCTATACATAGATTTGCAAATGAATATCATTTACTTCAAAACATACTTTCAAAGAAATCAATATAATGCCATAACTATGAATAATACACTAAGTTCATAATTAATATATGTTTCTATATCTTAGTTAATGAGCATTAGCACACTAGAAGATATAAAGAAAGAGGTGTTTTCACTATGGATACAAGATCTACAAGTACAGATTGTGACCTAGTTGGGTTGTATTTCCATAGCAGTGAACAACTCAATAGATTTCCAAACAAAACATAGTCTTCACTTTGCTGATGAGGTGATAAGAGTCCTGAGAATTTCAATGTACATTAAAATTGCACAAAAAATAGTTTTTTTCATGAAAAAGAATTAGGTTCTAAAGCTTAGGTGAATAGCAGTTGTTTTAAAAAAGTGTATGCCTTTTTAAATTCTCTTAGGAGTATAATTGCTTGGTCACATGGTGGTTCTGTGTTTGGTGTCATGAGAAATTGCTGCACTTTTCCATTGTCATATTGTTGTTTTGAAGTTGTTGTCCAAATGTCAGACAGATACAGAGTGACATAATACTTAAAGGTGTTTATTGTATAACCCACTAATGCCTTCAGCTTTAATGTTTATCAAATGATAACTGCCTTGTTTCATGTGTACCCCTACCTGTTTCACCCCACTGTGTAGTATTTCAAGGCAAATCTCAGATGTCATATAATTTTACTCTACCTCATTGGTACGTGTATTTAAAATATATATCCTTTTTTTTAGTATCAGTTCTTGATTGGCACAGATCCCATCAGTTCTCAAACTTGTAATTAGCTCCTAAATGTCATAAAATATTGTCATGTTGCATTTAGTTGTTGTCTCTTAAGTCTTATTTAATCTACAGATTCCCTTCCATGTGTCTATAACCCTCACTAGCTGCCCCTTGAAATGTTTGCATTAATCAGGTAGTGTTTCTGCTATGTAGATTTTGATAATTGCATTCCCATGTGTTGTTAATATTTTTTCTAGTTCTTGACTGTCTGCAAATTGGTAGTTGGATCTATCGTGATCATATTCAGACTTGATATTTTTCTTTTTTTGGCTAGAAAGTTTCAGAAGAGATGATGTATTTGTTCTTCCCTGAGGCAGCTTATAAATGAGAGGTTATTGGTTATCTCTTTCTATGATGTTAGCAGTTCTTGATGTTGGTCCATCAATTCTTTTGAGACTTCAAAAAATGGAAAGATCCATAATTCTTTCTTCCTTTATTAACTGTGGATTTTCCTATAAAGAGAAGCTTCCCCTTATCAGCTGGAGGCCAAGGTGTATAGGCATGATTCTTTCCTTTTATGTGTGCTTCTACGATAATGCAATGGACCAGTAGGTTTTGTTTAATTAATTTATTTTCTATATCATGATGAACTCCATGCCATTGTTTTTGTTACTGAGGTACAAGTTGAAGCCCTATCTTTGGACTGTAGGAGCTTCTCAATTTGGTCCCCAAGACATTTTGAAACAAACTTAGTAATCTTTGTTCACTACTTTTGCTATATCAAATTAAGAGTTCCAGGCTCATCTTGCACATTTTGTGCCCTGGCCTGAATCAGCCATTTTAACAAGGTACTTAGATTCCTTTTAGTGGGAATGATACTTAGAGACTGCCATTTGAGTTCTAGAGATATGCACTGCTTGCAGGCTGACTAATGTTCCTAGGCTTTTTCTGTTTAAATATGCTTGTGTGTGTGGGGGTGTTTATAATGTGAAAGCTTGGGTTCATGCTAATACTTTCTAATTAACTTCTGAACTATAGGCTTTTCACTTACCCTCTATCTGAGCAAAATTGCAGATCAAGTATACTTTATTAACCTATTTTAGGCGCTTTTCTCCTTTGCATTCAAATGTCTTACCAAAGTATAGGCATAGCAGTTGACATTGATAAAGAACAAAACTAAGATTTCATTAGCCAGCTACTGTATTAGATACTTCCTGCACATTACTTCTTTGGTGTATGTGTTGCTGGGGATTGAATTCAGGGCCTTATGCATGCTAAACACATGATCTACTAGTAAGTTTCACCTCCATACTCTACTTCCTTTAATCCTCCAATAAGTCTATAAACATGTTTTATTATTTTTATCCTCAATTTTCTGATAAGAAACTTGAGGTCCAGGAAGGGTAAGTAGCCTCAAAGACATATAGTTGTTAAGTGTCAGAGGTAAGATTCAAATCTGTTTCCTTCTCACACTGCTTCCCATGTCTGTCCTTATTACAGAGATCTGGAAAGATAAGTGAGAAGGCAGATCTTTGATGTGGGCCAGAAAGGACAATGCACCTCATCTGCCCTGATCCTTGCCTGAAGTACAGCTCCAGTTTCTTCTACAGCAGACACATGTGCAAAACAGGTGGATCCTTGTTGTATGGATGAAATCCGCTCTGGAGACATGAAGAAATCTCCTCTAGTCCATGGTCAGTTATTTTAAAGAATCCAGTTCTCATATAAGAAAAGGCAGATCCAGAGGCAAGCAAAGGTGTTCCTCAGCTTCTCTCTTTCTCACACACACAAAAAGGACCAGGCATGCCCTCTCACACACAGCAGAAGCAAGGTCATTCTGAGACAGCTTCTATAGTATGCTGGCTTACAAGTCCCTGGTGAATGAAGTATAGTTACAGAATGACTCAACACTGCTACCACATTGGTGTTGCTGGGAGAACTCCTGCTAAATAACAGGATTTGGAATGAAAAAGAAGTAACACTGATACAATGAGTTTGGTTTTGAACTTCTGTGTGTCTTTTTGTGGTGCCAGGCATGGTTCCTAGGTCCTCACGCCTGCTTGCAAGTGCTCTACCACTGAGCTCCACCCACTTAGCATAAGTTTGAAATTCTTTAATACAACATTGAACTCTCGGAACTCCTATCACTTCAAGTCAAACACTCTATAGTTTTTGTGGATTTTTTTTGCAGTGCTGGTGATTGAACCCATGGCCTTTTGCTTATAAGGCAAGTACTCTACCAACTGAGCTATCTAAATACCCAGCCCCTTCTTGTGGAATATTTTATTTTATTTTATTTTATTTTATTTTATTTTATTTTGGTAGTGGGTATTGAACCCAAGGGTGCTTTACTACTGAGCTACATTCCCACCCCATGTCATTTTTCATTTTAGATAGTTCTCACTACATTACTGAGGGTCAATCCTCCTGTCTTAGCCTCCCAAGTTGCTGGGATTACAGACATGTTCCACTGTGCCTGGGTCTTCTGGATTTGTCCTAGAAGAGCAACAAAACTATTGCTTATATCTTTTAAAATAAGCACCA
>JAJEJO010004432.1:68124-141404 GCA_020662805.1 Glaucomys volans
TCTCTGGTCTGATTTCTAGGTCCTTGATCCACTTTGAGTTGAGTTTTGTACAGGGTGAGAGATATGGGTTTAGTTTCATTTTGCTGCATATGGATTTCCAGTTTTCCCAGCACCATTTGTTGAAGAGGCTGTCTTTTCTCCATTGCATGTTTTTGCCTCCTTTGTCAAGTATGAGATACCTGTACTTATTTGGGTTTGTCTCTGTGTCCTCTATTCTGTACCATTGATCTACCTGTCTATTTTGGTACCAATACCTTGCTGTTTTTGTTACTATTGCTCTGTAGTATAGTTGGAGGTCTGGTATTGAGAAACCCCCTGCTTCGCTCTTCTTGCTAAGGATTGCTTTAGCAATTCTGGGTCTCTTATTCCTCCAAATGAATTTCATGATTGCTTGCTCTATTTCTATGAGGTCCATCATTGGGATTTTAATTGGAATTGCATTGAATTTGTATAGCATTTTTGGAAGTATGGCCATTTTGACAATATTAATTCTGCCTATCCAAGATCATGGGAGATCTTTCCATCTTCTCAGATGCTTTTTAACTTCTTTCTTTAGAGTTCTGTAGTTCTCAGTGTAGAGGTCTTTCACATCTTTTTTTAGATTGATTCCCAAGTATTTTATTTTTTTTGAGGTTAATGT
Source organism: Glaucomys volans (assembly GCA_020662805.1). Lineage (NCBI taxonomy): Eukaryota > Metazoa > Chordata > Mammalia > Rodentia > Sciuridae > Glaucomys > Glaucomys volans. Next base: position 68,765 of record JAJEJO010004432.1, read on the forward strand.
GAATGGGGTAGTTTTCCTAATTTCTCTCTCAGAGGATGCATCACTTACGAATAAAAATGCATTAGATTTATGAGCATTAATTTTATATCCTGCTACTTTGCTGAATTCATTAATGAGTTCCAGAAGTTTTCTGGTGGAATTCTTAGGATCTTCTAGATAGAGAATCATGTCATCAGCAAATAGGGATAGTTTGATCTCTTCTTTTCCTATTCGTATTTCTCTAATTTCTTTGGTCTGTCTAATTGCTCTGGCTAGAGTTTCAAGAACAATGTTGAATAGTAGTGGCGAAAGAGGGCACCCCTGCCTTGTTCCAGTTCTCAGGGGGATGCTTTCAATTTTTTTTCATTTAGGATGATGTTAGCTGTGGGCTTAGCATAAATAGCCTTTACTATGTTAAGGAACGTTCCTACTATGCCCATGTTTTCTAGTGTTTTGAGCATGAAGGGGTGCTGTATTTTATCAAATGCTTTCTCTGCGTCTATTGAAATAATCATGTGGTTCTTGACCTTAAGTCTGTTGATGTGGTGAATTACATTGATTGATTTCCGGATGTTGAACCAACCTTGCATCCCTGGGATGAAACCCACTTGATCATGGTGCACTATCTTTTTAATATGCTTTTGTATTCAATTCGCTAAAATTTTGTTAAGAATTTTTGCATCTATGTTCATTAGAGATATGGGTCTGAAATTTTCTTTCCTAGATGTGTCCTTCTCTGGTTTTGGTATCAGGGTGATATTAGCTTCATAGAATGAGTTTGGAAGGGTTCCCTCCTCCTCTATTTCATGAAATACGTTGAGGAGTATTGGAATGAGCTATTCTTTGAAGGTCTTGTAGAACTCGCCTGTGAATCCATCTGGTCCCGGACTTTTCTTTGTTGGTAGGCTTTTGATGACTTCCTCTATTTCATTGCTTGAAATTGATCTATTTAAGTTGTGTATGTCCTCCAGATTCAGTATGGGTTGCTCATATGCCTCTAGGAACCTGTTGATGTCTTCCAGGTTTTCTATTTTGTTGGAGTATAAATTTTCAAAGTAGCTTCTTATTATGTTTTGTATTTCAATTGTGTGTGTTTTAATATTTCCATTTCCATCACAAATTTTAGTAATTTGGAGTTTCTCTCTCCTTCTCTTTGTTAGCGTGACTAAGGGTTTATCAATTTTGTTTATTTTTTCAAAGAACCAACTTTTTGTTTCGTCAATTTTTTGAATTGTTTCTTTTGTTTCAATTTCGTTGATTTCAGCTCTGATTTTGATTGTTTCCTGTCTTCTACTACTTTTGGTGATGATCTGTTCCTCTTTTTCTAGGGCTTTGAGCTGTAATGTGAGGTCATTGATTTGTTGACTTTTCATTCTTTTATTAAATGCAGTCCCTGCAATGAACTTTCCCCTTAGCACTACTTTCATAGTATCCCAGAGATTTCGATATGTTGTATCTTTATTTTCGTTGACCTCTAAGAATCTTTTAATTTCCCCCCTAATGTCTTCTGTTATCTGTGCATCATTCAATAGCATATTATTTAATCTCCAGGTCTTGGAGTAGTTTCTGTTTTTAACTTTATCATTGATGTCTAATTTCATTCCATTATGAACTGATAATATACAAGGTAGTATCTCTATGTTTTTGTATTTGCTAAGAGTAGCTTTGTGGCATAACATATGGTCTATTTTAGAGAAGGAACCATGAGCTGCTGAGAAGAAAGTGTATTCGCTTTTTGATGGATGGAATATTCTATATATGTCCATTAAGTCCAAATTAGTGATTGTGTCATTGAGTCCTATAGTTTCTTTGTTCAATTTTTGTTTGGAAGATCTGTCCAACGGTGAGAGAGGAGTGTTAGAGTCTCTGAGTATTATTGTGTTTTGGTCTATTTGATTCCTGAAATTGAGAAGGATCTGATTGACATACTTGGATGCATCATTGTTTGGTGCATAAATATTTATGATTGTTATTCCTGTTGATTTATGCTTCCTTTAAGCAATATGAAATGTCCTTCTTTATCCCTTCTGACTAACTTTGGTTTGAAGTCTGCTTTATCTGAAATGAGAATGGAAACCCCAGCTTTTTTACTCAGTCCATGTGCATGGTATGCTTTTTCCCAACCTTTCACCTTTAGTCTGTGGGCATGTTTTTCTATGAGATGAGTCTCTTGAAGGCAGCATTTTGTTGGGTCTTTCTTTTTAATCCAGTCTGCCAGTCTATGTCTTTTGATTGATGAGTTTAGGCCATTTACATTCAGGGTTATTATTGAGATATGACTTGTATTTCCTGTCATTTTAGCTTTTTTAGGGTTTTTAGCTTAACTTTGTTTCTCCTTTGATTGACTCTTTCTTTAGGGTAGTTCCTCCCCATGATGACTGAGATTGTTATTTTTCGTGTCTTCCTCTTCGAATATTTTGTTGAGAATGTTCTGTAGGGCAGGTTTTCTCTTTGTGAATTCTTTAAGCTTTTGTTTATCATGGAAGGATTTTATTTCATCATCAAATCTGAAGGTAAGTTTTGCTGGGTATAAGATTCTTGGTTGGCATCCATTTTCTTTCAGAGTTTGAAATATGTTGTTCCAGGCCCTTCTTGCTTTTAGGGTCTGGGCTGAGAAATCTGCTGATATATGTATCGGTTTCCCCCTGTAGGTAATCTGATTCTTTTCTCTCGAAGCCTTTAAAATTCTATCTTTGTTTTGTATGTTAGGCATTTTCATTATAATGTGCCTTGGTGTGGATCTGTTGTAATACTGTGCATTTGGTGTCCTGTAAGCTTCTTGTAATTGATTTTCCATCTCATTCATCATATTAGGGAAATTTTCTGATAATATTTCCTTGAATAGATTATTCATCCCTTTGGTTTGTATCTCTGCGCCTTCCTCAATCCCGATTACTCTTAAATTTGGTCTTTTCATGATGTCCCATATTTCTTGGAGGGTTCGTTCATGATTCCTAACCATCTTCTCTGTTTGTTCGACTTTGTTTTCAAGATTAAATATTTTGTCTTCATTGTCTGAGGTTCTGTCTTCCAAGTGATCTATTCTGTTAATTATGCTTTCTATTGAGTTTTTAACTTGGTTTATTGTTTCCTTCAAGAATTTCTGTTTGTTTTTTTTCTCAGAATTTCTATCTCTTTATTGAAGTGATTTTTTGCTTCCTGCAATTGCTCTATTAGCTGATTATTCATAGCCTGAATCTGCTCTCTCGTCACATCATTCTCTTCTTGGATCACGTTAATTATGAACATTCTGAACTCCCTTTCTGTCATTCCTTCTACTATGCTGTCTTTGGGTTCTCTTGATATATCATCTAGGTTTGATTGGGACACTTTCTTCCTGTGTTTTCTCATGGTGCTCATGTATCTTCCCCTCTGTTGCTTGAGGGGTGCTTGATCAAGCAGTGACCCAAGAAAGGTGCTGTCCCACTACCTCCAGGTTGGGAATGATCAATGCTTCTGGGCAGAGGCAGCCTAGTGTTGATAGACAATTAGATACAGCAAGGTGGTAGACTCCGGGCCTGGGCATGGGCCTGGGCACTAGATCAAGTTGGGGTGGTGTCACAGAACTGTGCTCAGTGATGGAGACACTGGGCTTGAGAGCCCAGGCTGACCTGAACTTCTCGCTGGGGGTTCAGGTGGTGGCAAGTGGTTGCTCTCTCCTGGGGACATTGTAAGCTGGTGCCAAAGGCCCTAAGCTCCCCGCTGGAGTCAGCAATCCCAGAGGCTCCCGGCCGGACCTCTCCAGATGCCGCTGGAGGCCCCAGGGAGCTGGAGATGGGCCCTCTCTGCCAGGGAAGCTGCCAAAATGGCGCGGAGGAGTTCCAACTCCCCGCCGGGGTCAGCGATCCCAGAGGCTCCCGGCCACACCTCTCCCGAAGTCACGGCGAGACCCCAGGTAGCCTGAGATGCTCGGTCTCCACCTGGAAGGTTGCTGGCTGTTGCCGGAGCATGGCCAGTGACTTCAAAGCCGCTGCTGGGGACCCGCACTCACTTGATTGCTGGTGCAGACCCAGGTCGGTGGCTCCGAAGCAGCTGCAGGTTCTGGTGCTCCTGGGTGGTAGCTGCCAATGGTGGGGCCGAGCCCAGCCTGGCTGAGTTGGTTCCGGAGCGGCAAATGGGGACCCCTTATATGTGCTTTGAATATAAAATCTCATTGAGAGCCATATTCCTGCTGTTTGAATCCCGAGCAAGTAGGAATCCACGGAGCAAGTAGGAATGCAGCCTTCCTCTAGCCCGCCATCTTGAATCTCTACCTATATATTTTATAAAGAACAAATCTCACGTTTAAAGATCTTTTGCTCTGAGACTTATTTGCTCCAGCCTCCCTGTGTAGTCACACATGAAACTTCAGGGAGCAGACAATAGCTATTGACTCTGGCAGCATCATCTGGTAGGAATCATGAGTGTGTGGAGAGAAAGGTGGTTTGTGTGTGATGCATCTGAGAAGAGAAAAGGAGCCAGAGAACTCTTGGTGAGCATGGACACTCATGCCTGGTCATGAGGAAAGGTACAGCCATGGTGGGAATTCTCAACAGCTGACCCCACACTGTTTTTTAAGTTAAAGGTGTTCACAACAATGAGGGGAACAGTTGAAGTTCTCAAAAACTAAGGCTATTTCTTTCCATCATTTTAAACAAGTAAATGCAATACAAGTATGTGAAGAGACCGATAATTTCTTTCTTGTTTTTCTTAAAATATTTCTTATACAACATGCTACCTACATACTTCATCTTCTTTTTTCTTCTCCTTATTTTTGAGGAACTGAATTTTTTACTATTTGATTTAAAACATGTTAATTGATATATAATTGTGCATATTTACAGTGTACAGTGCGATATTTCAGTACATATGTATGTAGATACAATGTAAAATGATCACAGTTATTGACATATATATTCTCAAACACATATTTTTTCCTATACACAATATTCAAAATCCAATTTTTTTCTTGTTAAAGACTTCACTCTTATTTTTATATATGTATATAAATAAAACATATATATTTTTTGTTGTAGATGGTCCTTTATTGTATTTATTCATATGCGGTGCAGAGAATCGAACCCACACCTCATACATGTTACACAGGTGCTCTATCACTGAGCCATACCCCAGCACATAGGAGCCATTTTGTCATGTGCACTTCATTGTTATCAAACACAGTTAGTCTACAGTGCTCTCAATGATTGTTTTTTTTTTCCACAACTGCACCCATACACCTATAAACTATCCTCTCTTCAAACTCCATTTCCCAACTCGTCCCAGCCTCTGCTAATCACTATGCTACTCTCTCTTATGAGATCAAACTTTTGTGCTTCTATTCGTTTATGAGAACATGTGGAACTATTGCCACCTTTACGAAATCCTTTTGCTACCTGGCCTCCAGCATACCAATCTCCTCAGTTTTCTTCTATTTCATCAGTAAGTCCTTCTCAGTCTTTAGTTTCCTATTCCTATTCTATACTCCTTAATGTTGTAATACCCCAGGGCTCGGTCCTCTTCCATTTTCTCTTTTCCAGCTGCATTAAAGTGATTTCATCTAATTCCATGGTTATTCCCTAATGACTCCCAGATTCAATTTCAAGCCCTAAATTGTACCCTGAAATCCAGTTGTCTATTCAGTGTCTCCAACCCAACTTGTACAAAGTAGAAGTTGATTCCATGCTTTTCCAAACCCATTTTCCTCCAGTATGCCTCATCTCCATCTCAGAATTGACCTAGTTGTTCAGGTAAAAAAAGAGGTAGGTCTGATCCTTGACTCCTCCCTTTCTTCCAGCTAATATCCAAGCCTTCAGTAAAACCCTAACTTCTCTACCTTCAAAAGAGATACTGAATCCAACATCTAAACACTCCTCCATCATCTGGGAGATTAGCCTATGACTCTTGCCTGGGATACTCTAATAACCTACATGTTCTCTCTGCTTTTCCCTTCAATCTTCTTCAGTCTAACCTTCAAACTCTAGCTTCTTATTTCATACAGAGAAGCCAAATTATGCCACTCTTCTTCTCAGTCTCACTAATGGCCTCCATTTACATATCCATACCAGGATAAATGGACTTTTCATGAAGCAATCTCTGAATTTTGTGGCTAGTTTTTCTCAGTCTTTTCTCTTAATCATGCTGTATCCTTACCAGCCTTTGCAGTCCCTTAAATATGCCACATAAGTTAACATTTTAGGGCTTTTTTACTTGCTTTTGCCTATGTTCAGAATGCTCTTTTCTATTCAAATGGTTCATACGCTTATGAGGTTCTCTGCCTTTATCACCTGTTCAGACAGACCTTCCCTAACCACCTTATATGGAATAGCAACCACCTCCCCATTCTATCCCTAATGCCTGCTTTTTCTTCTCAGCACCTGATGTTAGATATTGCTTATATGCTTATTGTCTGTCTTCTTCATTGGAAAATAAACTCCATAGTACTTTGTATGGGATACAGCAATATTAGCAGCACACTGAAGAATACATGGCATACAGTATGGAACTCAATACATATTAATTCACTCTATGTATGCATGTGGGATTTCTACTATCCAATAATACAGTTTTTGTTTTAATGAATAGAAAAAAACTGATAAGAATGCACCCTTCAATACACAGATAAATTCAGTTTCATTCCTCTGAAATGCCATGAATTTTATTAGAAGTAGCCCTATTCAGTAACACTGGAGCAAAAATTCATATTTTTAAAAATTTTTTTTTTAGTTCTTGATGGACATTATTATTTTATTTTTGGCTGTGCTGAAAATTGATCCCAGTGCCCACACAGGCTAAAGCACTCCCCTGCTAAGCTACAATCCCAGCCCCCAAAATTTATATTTTCAACAAGATAGTTTAACTAATATGAAATTTGTCAAACAGCTTCAGAATTACTTCTCAAAGTAGTGTTGCAGTTAGTTTACTAAGACCTGAACATTTAAAAATAGATATATACATACACATATACACACAAAACAGTTAAATGAAATTGTATCAGTATGAACAGAAATGTCTTGATTACCCCCGCAATCCCTTCTCCTTCCTTCCCTCAACAAATTCTTACCAGTGAAGGCCCTGAGGCCCTCAGCTACTCAGGGCTCTTAGAGTCATATGTGCTGTATCCTATTAATCTGGTAGTGCTGCTCTTGTCCACATAGGAAAAAATGGCAATATCCACAGTTTTCACAGAGCCAGCAGAGTATTCTGCATGAGTGTGTCTGTGCATTAACTCGCACTATGTATACCTGCTCTCTTCTATCAGTGCAGCTCCTAGTATACAAATTGTGAAAAATCCCACCACAAAGCAGATGTGTCTCTCCACGTATAATTTGGTGGAAGGTAGAGTGTGAAGAACAGGTCATTTTCACCATTAAGCTAAAAATTTACCTGACAAAATATAGTGGGCCACAAAAGGCCCTCTAGCACCCAGGACAGGAGGCCATTCTGAGTACCCCTTGATGGTGTCTGCTAGTGAAATGACTAGGGAAACAAAATTGAGCTCCGTGGTCTCTCTAGCCTTGAGGAGGGAATTTAGTCTGGTGTGTTTGGTTTGTATGTCAACATTCACTTAATATTTATCATGTTAGTTCTGCTCTCTGATATGGGGACAGCTCTGATCATGGGACAGAAGAATGATGAGTATTATGTCCTATGAAATGTTTTAAACCTTGTAACCTCTCTGAGAATAAATACTGCAAATACCAGCTCCATTTCTTCCCTTGAATAGAGTTCATGGTTGTTGTCCTTTCTTTTGGGCTTTCCTGAAGCAAAGTGGAAACAGCATAGGCTAAAAGAGAAGGGTGTTAGACTAAAATTAAACAGTTTTTGTACTCCACTACTCCAGCTTTTCCCAGGATTGGAGGTCAGAATATGTTCCTTTCTCACAGGGTTTGTATGTCCACAGGCAACCAACTGGTTACCAATTAGTGACAAAATTATTGATAGGTCTTGCTGCTAAATGTGAACTCTGATTTTGCCTTTTGTACCAGGTCATTTTTCTTAGCAGCATCAAATTTTTACAATACCTGTGCATCCTATATCAGAGCTGGTTTAATATTCTGGTATCCAGGAGAGGAGTGCAGAATAGACGATCCCCGGAGCAAATGATACCACTAATAAAATGTTATAATTGACATATCTATCACATACGTTTCATACAAATCCAAAAATGAAGTGCAACAAAAAATTACTGTTACTCTCCAATCACATGGCAGTAGTGCACAGTCATCCTACTTAGTGAATCAGTTTGGACAGAGGTCATGGTCCACCCAAAGTTGTCTGTAGACGACTGCTTGTCAGAGGCTTCAAGTGAATGTCCACAGAAAGCCACAGCAGCCAATTCTGCTGTACCTCTTTATGACTCTGAAGAACAATACACTTGAAATAAATGGTTGATATAAAGAAGAACTGTGCTAGATGGTCAAACAAAAGAGGCTTCACCACTGAGAAACTACAAAAGGAATCCAGCTCACAAGTTGAAGGAATTGTGACCTACAACAGAGGCCATCCCAGAGAGGAAGGCTTTCATGCTGGAATGCTTCACAGGTTAAAACCCCTGTGTAGCAAGCACTATGCCCTGATGATAGCATCCAGGATGTTGGTAACGTCTTATGCATGTTCAATATTATTCCCGTTACACCAAATACATTCTTCTTGTAATGTTTGACTCAACTAGTGATAGAGCCTCAGTGACAGTTGACTCATGTGTGTCACAGTTAATAGAGTGAAGTAGCAATGAGTTGTTCAGCACAGAGTCCATCTGAGAAGGCAGCTCTAAGCAATGGATGTTTTGTAAGAGTTGAGGGAAGTTTTGAAGCTGTTCCAGTGGAAGGGATCTACTGTGACAGACAATCAGAAAGAATTATCTCTTTTTTTCCATATACTTTAGGGTAGCTACCAGAATTTACTGCAGAAATAACTGAGTGAGAATTCCATTTTCCACTTAGAGGGTGGACAGCAGTTGAATAACACCACTGTCAGAGGTTCTGGAAATTATTGCCAATTTCTTAGTACAAGCACTGAAGAATACGAAGAAATGTATCCAAGTAGGGGAAAATAATAAATAATCCTGGTACAATCCATTCAAAGCAAGAATCAAGCAGTGTTTATAACACAAAAAGAGAAGAGGAGACAAACCCTCAGAGAGCTCAGATTTGCTTACATGAATCCTGCCCAGATTGATGAGACCCTGCTGATCCTGTATGAGTAAAAGTTCTTCGTTCTCTGTGTTACAATAATCAGACTGGCACTTTGTTTGGGGATGACAATATGGGTAATGGTAAATTCATTCCCCATCTGTGAAAGGACAAAATAGCTTGTCATGATTTTCTTGCACTCCTGCAACCTCACTGTGGAAACTCAAAACATCTACACAAGCATAGGTACTTCCTATCACAGCATGAGTCTCTTTTGTGTTCCCTGAATCCCTTGCCTCAGTGGATCACAACTTTGGCTGCTAATGTGCAATTCTGGGAGCTCTTTAAAACCAGAGATGCTGAGACCAACCCCAGAGCCCCCTCTGATGCACAGCTTGGATAAACACCACAGCCCTGTTGCAGTGTATTCGTGGTTCTTGACAAGCTCCAACTGGAGTACCATTTCTCTTACTTTGCTCATGTCTAAAGCAGTTTCCTTCTCACTGTTAAGTCCGGCATTAAACTCATTAAGTCTTTTCCACTTCATTCATGAATTCACTTAGCTGTTAGCAATGGGTTCCTGAAGTGCCTCCTTTCAGTGCTCTTTCTTCATCAAAATTCCTAGTACTTGTGTGGAACATACACTCAGAATGCCACCTATCTTTCATTGCATGTCTCCCATCTCACCAATGTGATTGGACACATTTTGTGATCATAAACTATGTGCTTTTCATATGTTTTATACTCCTAAGCCCTCCCACACAGTAGGTGCTCAGAACATGGTGTTATAGGCAGTGGCTAGATCTTCCTACTAAATTTAGAGTTTGGTGTTTCTTACCTTATCAATAATCAGTTCAATTCAAGGGAGTCTGAAAAGCAAGCAAATGCAGAGTCAACAGTTCTAAAGCAACTGTACTGTAAGGTCCATGATTCTATCTGTGGAGGATTTGATGCAAATAGAAACTGATCCTGAACATATTCTCTGAGAGTCATGGGAGATCGAGGAAAAAGAAATCATCTCAGTTCAGGAAAGAGTTTGCTTTTTTTTTTTTTTTTATAATTGTTATTGTTTTTCTTTACGTTTTTACCAGTTTTTCACAGAGCATTCCACATGTTTCTAGTCGGCTAGCAGTGTTGGCCCTGGCTGAGTAGAGAAACTGAGGACACAGCCTCCCAGGCACCACCACTCAGTGAAATTCAACAATTGGAGGAACTGTAATGGAGAAGGGAAAAGTCTGAGACCATGAGACTGAATCATTCCAAGCAGATCTCACTGCTGGTACCATTGGGAGAACAATGCTAAGACACTGGAATCCTCCCAGCTTCAGACAGTGAGTGGGCATCTCATTCTATTCACATCAAAAAAGTATTGCAAAGTTTCTTCTCCAGCCTGTGGCCACAGCTGATTAGGAGATGTGACAGCCTGACTGCATTAAGGAATATGTACTTGTAAAGAGTTATTTCTGGGTGAGACTTTTAGAGGTTTTCTGAAGGAACCTGATGTGTGGTTCTCCAGACTGAGTGGGAAAGATCTGCCCTCAATATGCTTGGCCACCATGCAGTCAGCTGGGGGTCCAGACAGAAACACAACAAAGGCAGAGAAAAGGCACTCTTCCTTTCCAGCCTTTGGAAATCAGGACTGGTGGTCTAGACTCTAGACTCTAAGACTTGCACCAGTAGCTCCCTGGCTCCTAAGGTCTTTGTACTCCATCTGAGAATTATGCCCTTAGCTTCCCTGGTTCTGAAGATTTTGGATGTGGACTGAGGCACATGACCAGCATTCCAGGGTGTTCATCTAGCAAAAATGCTTTTGTGGAACTTCTCAGCCTCCATATTCATATAACCAATTCCCCTTAGAGCTGTGGGGCCATGTGGCTCTATCTAGATTTCAAAGTGTGTTTCAGGCAGCCTGAGGGCTTTGTTCAGAGACTTGGATCAGAGCAGAGTCACCAAAGAGAATCCCCCTTTGTGGCAATGCCTTGGCATTGTAGGAGTGGGGCAGTGCCTCAAGACCCAGAACCATAGAGCCATCAGCCCACAACTCCATTCTGGACACATCTGGGAATAGAACCCCAAGTCCTGAGACCTCTGTGTGCACTGAGCCCAGCAGAAAATAAAGGAATGGGCTTTCTGATTCCTTGGGGGTCCACCCCTTGCCCTCGTGTACCCAGGATGCAGGACATGGAATCAAAAGAGATTGTTCTTCAATATTAAGACTTAATGTTTTTTTCCCCATGTTTTGCTTGTATGTTGCCAAAGCTGGCCTTCAACTTAGGATTCCTCCCACATAGTGGGATTGTAGGCATGCAGTACCAAGCAAGCCTTCTGTGATCACTCAGTTCTTCATTAGTTTCTCCCTTTTGGAATGGGACTGACTGTTCTACACCTGTTCCGACATTGTATTTTGAAAGCATGGAACTTATTCATTTCAAAGGTTTGCAGCTGGAGAAGCATGAATTGTGCCTTGTGTGTCATCTATATCTGACATGTAGGAAATGTTGCACTTTGAGTTCATGTTCTTGATACCTCAATAAAAGAGTAAGCTTTTCAAGTTAAAACAAGGGTACACTACTCCTTTCCCAAACCTTTCTAAGATCTTTAGAAATTCTCTTCCATAATCTAAAAAGAGGGATTAAAAATTATCTTCTATTGCAACTGAACATTTTCTTCTCCATCTCTCTTGAGTTCAAAGAGTATGACTCTCAAAGAGTATGACTTTCAAGGAGGCATAAAGTAATATAGTCTTTATAATGGAAGATGACTTTGGTAGTTATTTACTTCTGAATTTAGTCTTTAGAAGGAAGTTTAAATCCCAAACCCCAAACCCCTAAAATACCAAAAAACAGTCTGGGCCCTCTAAAAATGCCTCAGGATGCCAAGAATGGACCCAGTTCCTGAACACCATGGAGAAACCCTAGGAGAAAGCCAAGCTAAGCCTAGGAAGCAACTTTGAAGTTATCAAGTATATTCTGTTTCTGCACATTCAACTTCAAGGTCTGAACTGCCAGAGAGGTGACAAAGTCAGACCATGAGATGTACAGTTAATCAGTGATCTGATAACATCTAAGAATGATGGATTAAATTTTGGCACAGACCTTTCAGTTCAATAAATTCACCTACTAAATGCACACCAATAGATACTCTGCTCAGTTGACAGGGAACACAAATATGAGTCAGATCCAAACAAGACTCAGGTCCTTACTTGCAGGAAGTGAAAATCAAGTCATTGACCATTGACTACACAATCAGGTAAATGAGCTAACATGTATTACAGAGAAAAAGAATTGTGGGTGTTTTACAGAGAACTGAATTCATCTGATTGAAGGGAAAGGAACTGGAAAGACTTCAAGAAGAGATGGGAAGGTAGAAACAGTTTAGGTAAAAGGGAAATGATAACAAACCTCATTGGATAAGGCAGTGGAGGGAATGTCTGGGAACATGACAGTTCAATTTCCTGAACCTAGACTACTAGGAAGGGACAATAGTGTGAAGTAAGCCTGCCTGGTAAATGGGAGTGGAAGTCGAAAGGTCAGACCTCACAGCCCAGCCTTCCTTCCCTTCTTACAATGTACTTGTTAATGGATTTCCCTCAAAGCTGACTTCTTTAAGTGAGGACTTCAACGTCAATTCCTGCCCTCCACAAATTCCTCTAGTGATCAAGATAGATTCATCATCTTACCCCAATCCTATTTCCTTGCTTGCTCATTGCTGATGAGAGGAGAAGAGTCTACCAGTACTTTTTATGGTTCATCTGAAAAGACTACCAGAACTTTTTATGGTTGTAGGAAATTCTGCACTTTGAGTTCATGTTCTTAAGAATCAGGAATGCTTTCAGGGCAAACAGATTCAAAAACCTGTCTTTTCTTTTTTTTTTTTTTTAAGTATACCATTGAATTGCCCCATAGTTCTGTACATTTTAGGATTATTTTTTACAAAAAGCCAATGGTGGTCTCTAACTCACTGAACATTTTCAATTTCTGGATAACCTTAAAAGCTGAGGGTTTGACTTTCAGGAATAGTACCAGTTTTTCAGAAAACTGACCTGGCTTCAGGTAAATTGTATGACTTAAACAAAGGCCTCTCACAAGTTAGGCAGTGTGACAGAATGCACTATGGCAGCCCTTATCCAAGGGGGTTCTGTTAGCAAAGGCTGGTAAGTGGGATCACAGAGGCTCTCCTAGGCTGAATCTCCCAGAATGACACTGTGGTAGCAAAAATGGACGAGGCAAAAGCAAACAGACTTTCTACTTTTGGAGTTGCTCAGAGCTCCAGGTCTCAAGGACCTGTCCACCACTGGTGGCTTAGCTGACCTTGCAGTGTGTGACAGTCTGAAGGCTGTGTGGACCACACAGATGAGGTGGGGAGCACATCTAAGGAGGGCTTTTCCAAGTCAGGCACCACTGGGCCACCTAGGCCAGCGTCTGCCTTCTCAAATTCCTGTACAATTTCCAGTCACTCTTTTTCAAGTTCCTGGTTCCAGATCGTTTCCTCAAAGGCATGGAACTGTTCCTGTTCCAGTGTTGCTGCTTCTGCTGTGCTACCCTCTGTCCTTACTGTTCTAGCTCTTGCTGAATAGCCATGTTCCCAGCAAATTCCTCCACTTCCTTCTGCAAAGGGAGAAAAAGATTTCGGCCAACACTTCACACCTCAGAAGAAAGGCTTCCCAGGGAAAGAGAGATTTCCAAAACGTACCCCTGTGCTAGTTTGATTTTCCAACACATGATCCATGCTTCCCTTGGTACCACTATACTGATGGGATCCAGGCCCCACCCCTTTCTACCCAGACACCTTATACCAATGTTCAAACAGTTAAAGTCCCAATACTTTCAGCTTTATGTATAACCAAACGTAAATGAATTTACTAACACATTACATTACAGGATCTAGTCTTTGGTTTAGTAATACTATACCATAAGTCTGAAGTAGTGATCACTGTAGATGCTATTTTGGGATATCAGAACAATTGTAATAAGATACAAAAATATCTTGACTTCTTTTGGTGGCAAAGTCAGAAATATTGTGAATGTGGATTTTGTCTTAAACCTACATTCAACATGGAAAAAAAATGCTAAATGTCAGTTGGTGGATAGGAAAAATAAGAACCATTTTCCTCATCCAAATTCATGGTCCTCCTCAATTCTATCCATGAAACCTGAGAGGTTCCTGGACCCCACGTTAAGAACCTCTTCACTAGAAGATCTCAGCCATTCTCACGGCTTCAGAACCATCTGCATTTTGAGGTCATCCATATTTACATTCTCAGCCCGGATCTCTCCTCTGAGATTAGTCAGACTGGTACATTCAACCTCCTATTGACATTGCTGCTTGAACCTCTCATAGGCATCCTAAATTTAACTTGAAAAAAAAAATAAACCAACAATCCAGGGGAACTACCACTGAACTACGTGTCCATTTTATTTAGAAATTCTATTTCATAAATATAAACTATTTATATATTTCAGACAAAGGGTTTCAGTAAGTTGTCCAGGCTGGCCTTGAACTTATAATCCTCCTGCCTCAGCCTCCTTAGTATCCAGGATTACAAGTGACTCAGCTCCTCAAATCATTTTGACACACACTTAGGAAATGGAATACCAAGGTTCTCAAGGCAAAAACCTGTGGTCAACCATGATAGCATCTTTTCATCCAGACTACAAATAAATCCCCTGGACTCCATCTTCAGTTAGTAAATCCATGTGCCTCTCCCCATGCTGCCATGCTTCACTACTCCAAAGCACTAGCCTTCTCCTGAATTGCTGAAAAGAGTTTCCTAACTACTTTTCCTGCCTTTTATGAGCACATGTTCACAAATTACCACACAGCAACCAACACTCATATTTTAAAAACACAAGGTTAGGTCATAATTTCACTTCACTTTTCAATGGCTTTCAATTGCTGTCAAGATAATATGCAAAGTCCTTACCATGGCCTATAAAGTCCTGCAGAATCCAGTCCCAGGGTTTTTTTTTTCCAAGTATATTTACCCTGTATTGCTTCCTTCATTTGCATTATCAATATTATATTTATCTTTTTCTATGTAACTTTGGATAGAACACAAAGACATTATCCTTATTAAAAAAGACACAAGTTAATACAATGTGTGCTGCTTCTCCAGAAGCGGCCAGATGGCAGAGGGTCTGGGGATCCAGGACACAAGCCACCAGGGATCACAGAGTTTCACAATATAATCCACTGTTTTAAAAGTCAGAAAATGAGCCACGGACGAAGACCCCAAACAAAAGTGCCCCCAGAGCAAGATTTGGAGATGATCTTTATATGGGGTACAACTTAAGACCAATCACCACTGAGACGTCCAAATCTGTCATCTTTATTTGTCGTCCATCTGACTGTCTCACCCAATGCCCCTAAAATATTTGGCTATTGGGAGAACAGCCCCGACCATAGGGTTGCAGGGGTTTTTATACTGTAAATCAGTACATCAATCATAAGTGTCTCTTGTTATGATTTAAAATTACCAACTAACATCATGAGATCTAAAATCATTAGCAGAAGGGAGAGGTGGGACCAAATGACCTTAGGTAGGAACAAGTTAGAGAATGGTTAGTAACATCTAGACAATCGCTATTGACATCAATGTTGACATGGTACATGTTTAGGAAAATAGGAATCAAAAAGAGAGCAATTTTTCATTATGCAAAACTTTTTTGGTTTAAAGTTCCAAACTCAAGGTTGAGAATTGCAAAAAGAGTTAAAAAGACAAAGGAATTTTAGGGTTATATAGTGCACTTCGGGTGAGGGATTTTATCATGTTATACTTCATTCACACATTTATTTCATAAATTGCCTTATAAGCACACACTTTTTGTATTTCTAATTATAAAAATTTAAAAAATGATCTTTTGTCATGCATGATTGTAGAATGTATTTTGACATATTATGTACATGGAGGACAGCTTCCCATCCCTGTGGTTGTACATGATGTGGAGTTAAACTGGTAATATATTCATGTAAACAAATGTGGTCTTTCCATACAGGACAATCATAGTCAATCTTAAACAGGGACGAAGGACTCACACTTCGCAACACATATAATCCTTGAAAACAGTCTTCTAACTCAAAGAAGCCACGTATAAAGGGTCAATTATTGTGTAATTCCTTTTATATGAAATGTCCAGAAAAGGCAACACCAGAGAGAGGAGTGGTTGCCTGGGGCCCTGGTGAGGAGGGAATGGGAATGTCCTCAAACACATAGAAGCGTTTCTTTTCGGAATTACGAAAATGTTATGAATTGGATAGTGGCGATGGTTGCACAACCTAGAGAAATGACTAAATGCCACTGAAATGCACAGTTTTGAATGATAAATTTTGGTATGTGAATTATATATACAGGAATAATTTTTAAAATGTAAATTAGTAATATGTGCTTGGTTATGATCCACTGCCTCCATCATCTTCTTGCACTACTCCATTCCTTTCCTACTCTCCCCAACTGTCCCTCACCCTCTCCCAGGGCACATTCTCCCCAGGACTCTGGCCTCCAGAAGAAACTGCGCACAACTGAGCTTCTGGGTCCAGTGGCTATTGGCTGTCAGCACCAGCGGCCCCAACAGCGCCCCGCGCACGCGCACTGTCTGCTTGCAGTGGGTGGGGATGGACGCCAAGAGCTGATTTTTCTCCTGAGCTTCGGTTGATGGCAAAGGTCTGTGATGGTGGCTCGCGCACAATTGGTGGAGGAGCTGCTGACAGGCCCCTCAGTTTATTATTTATCCTCGTTTTGAAGTGTGATCTCAGCACCGGTAATGTCGGGATGCTGGGCTCTGAAAGCCAGGCTGGCTGACTGCGGGCAGTTGATATCATGGAGGAATTGAGGTCTTAGTCCTCAAATGGAGGCCTTGCTAGTCTGCATACAATTTGATCCTATAGCACTAGATCATTAGTAGAGTGGCACAGCGATACTGGCCTTGTGTGTTTGAAGGCTAATTGAAGTAGTGCATCTCTGCTGCCCTGGTTCATGGGTATTGAGGAAATGATGATTTATTCCAGGCCATGTTCTGGGTGGGCCTCATGCTGCTGCCGTTCACTTGGCTAGGTCCCAGGTTATCAGCTGCCCTCAGGATAACTGTGAACCCTTGCCACACCCCTGGTGGACTCCCCCACGCCTTGTATTCACCTTCCCCAGCCATGATCTTAGGTGACCCAAACCTGCAGGAAGATGTACCCTGAGTCTTATTTTCTAAAATGTCTTTCTGGTAGATCATAGACCTAGGCCATTCTCCATGAGGGTGTTTTGCATTTTTCCTGGTCAACCTGAACCCATCTTCTGCCATTTTCACTTTGGTTCCAACTTTGTACTTTTTAACCCTAATCTCAAACTTTGTGTCTTACTTCAGCCATTTTATTCATTCCTGATTCCTCTTATAAGTTAAAAAATCTCTCTTTTTTTCCCCTTTCTAGTGCAGGATCATATTCCCTCTTTTTTTTTTAATTTGTGTATATATTTTCTTTTATTCATTTTTTAATTTCTGCAGACTTCTTTTTGATTCATTATACACAAATGGGGTACAACTTTTCATTTCTATGGTTGTGCATGATGTACATTCATACCATTGACGTAATCATACATATATAGAGGATAATGATGTTTATCTCATTCCACCATTTTTCATAACCCCTCAACTCATTTCCCTCCTCTTAATCTAAAGTTTCTCCATTCTTCTCTTACCCCCACCCCCCAACCTGATTCTGTATCATCATCCACTTATCAGGGAAAACATTCCACTTTTGTGGGGAAAAAAACAACAACAACAACAACAGAAATTGATGTGGCTGTGTTAGTGTAGTATGCGAATTTTTATGTCCATTGGGTATAAACCAAGGAGTGGGATTATTTTATTAATTTCTCCCTGGATAATTTTGAGTTAATGCATACTCAAAGCATCCTCAGAAAAATGTGATGGAGCAAATTACAATAACATCTATGACATAAGTGGAATCAAATACATGGAATGATTTTTATGGATTCATTTCTTGAAGGAATATGTGACCATTTTTTATTGTAGATCAATTTATCCCAATGAGCTTTAGTCACTTGTGTACAGTTGTTGCAACATAGTGGGATAACTGGGTCAAAACGTGGAATGGATGAAGAAGCTCTGGTATATACACACAATGGAATACTACTCAGACATAAAGAATAATATTATGGCATTTGCAGATAAATGGATAAAATTGGAGAATATCATGCTAAGTGAAATAAGCCAATCCCATATTCCCACTTTCCTATCCTTTATCCTTGTTCCCTATCCTTGTTCCCTATCCAAATTTCATTTCCTGTCTTCTCCTGCAGGTGTGATCACCACCTTTCCCAAGGAAACCACAGTTAACAGCAATTCCAAACTCAAAAGTCCTCTTTATTACTTATCTATTAATTCTGTTACAATACTTTAGTCAAGTTGTAAGAGTGAAGAGTGTATCAGAATGAATATATATATATATGAACAATTGCTACCCAAGTGGTAAGAGAAGGCCTCTGTATTATCTATTAATCAATACTATTACATTTCTTTAATCAATTTTTAAGTTTGAAAATATATCAAAATAAATAGATTTCTATCTACTTATACCTACATATATGTGGATTTCTGTGTAGTGCCCAAATGGTGCCAGAAGGCCTCTTCATTGCTTATTCATTAAGCAATTATATTACATTTCTTAATTGTATTTTATTAATATTTTAAAATATATCAATCAATAAATTTTGACCTACCTATCAATATATATAAATGTGGAAAACTGTTTGGTATTCAATTGGTACCAACAAGTCTCTTATTCCCAGCCTATTAATCATTTCTGGTACATTGCTTTATTCAACTTTATTCTATTTTGAAACTATACCAAAATGAAAGAAGTTGAATCTATCTACGTATCATATCTGGAACACATATTGGGTATCCAGTGGTACCACATGACCTGTTTATAATCCCTAAAATATCAGTTTTTCCAGAAGGCTTCTATGTTACTTACATACTAACCAATCTTACCACCTTTCTTCATTTAATATTATTAAATTTGGAAACATATAAGAATAAATAAATTTGTATCTATCTACACACGTGAGGAAACTATTTGGTAGGTATGTGGCACCATCAGTCTTTGCAGTTCTTATATTTTATAGTAATAGTAGTGAGCGATTTCCATATCTCTTTCCCTCTCAATGAAATACTGCACTCTCCCCAAAGCAGTGTATTTGGCAGCATTCTCACGCTCTTCTTGAGCCTTCTTCTTCATGGCTCTCTGCTCTGGCCTCTGCTCTTCCATGATGGGAGTTGACATGACTGGCTCAGGAACATTGGGTTTCCTCCATGGAATTGGTTGTAAGGCAAAGTCTTGGAGGAGGTACCTGTTTTGAGGTTTGGGTGGTTGTGACTGGAACTTGTTCACAACAGTGAAAAGAGGGTTCCACTGGACAGAAGTGTACGATGACGTTCTGGAGGGTGCAGGCCTAGAGGCAGCAGACTGAGGGACACTAGGCCAGGTAGAAGTGGTCAAGCCTGAATGCATTGAGGTGGATATAACTGGCTGAGCTGACTTGGCAGGACTCATCACAGATGTGTGGGAAGTTGCTGGTTGGGACTACTTGACTGCCAAAGGTTGAGCTGAACTATAGAAGCAGGCTGGGCAGGGTGAACCCCAGTGGGTCTACGTGAGGCCAGAGACTGTCGCCTCCAACATATAGGTCAAGGTTGAGGATTCTCTAGGGACAGAAAAGGCAAAGGCACCAATTTCACCTTCCCAGGAGTTGGAAGCTCATTCTGGGATGGAGATGGACATTCTTTTTCAGCACTGATATCTGGTTTCTGGGCTTTGCCTTGAGTTTTCTCAGGACCTTTAGCCACCAGCCAGGGTTTCACAACTGGGCAAGGACGGGGGTCTTTGGTCCTAATTGAGTTTCCCAAAGCCCTGGAGGAAGAGCCCAGTTTTCTTCTCATTCCTCTTCCCCAGTGCATGAGAAACCTGAACTGACTCCAGCATGTGCATGCCTAGATAGCTTTGAGACTTTTTAAAGGTCACTTGGCTGAGCTCAGGTTGATTTCTCTTCCTCTTTGCCTTAGGAACCATTGGCTTCTCTTCTGCCTTGACCTTATTGCCCATCTGCTTACTCTCTTCATCTTTCTTGCAGTTGTTTTCTCTGGTCCTTTTGGTCTTTTCCTGCCCATGGCCCTTAGCTTTGCATTTCTTGCAGGATGCAGTGTTCTGAGGTTTGCTCTTAGAATGCTTGGCTGTGTTCACAGGAACCCTATGACTGTGTGCATCACTGCAAGCAACTTCTCCCTCTAGTGGGCACTCTGGGTGCTTTGGCTGCATTTTGACCTTAGGAGGTGCAGGAGGAGGCTCTGAGGCTTTGTGCTTAATCTTCCTAACTGCATCAGAGGGATGCTTTATGACAAATTTTTCCTGCTCCTGAGTCACCATGATGGCTCTGGTATCATTGGCTTGAAAAATTTTGGGACTTTCAGGATGGTCAAGGTCTTTCAAATTAGGGAAGATCTCAGGAAGGTGAACATCCTCAACCAGTGCAGTGAGGTCTACAAAACCATTGCTAGAAACAATCCCATTTTCAAGTGTGTCTTGGTCCTCAAGACTCAGGCTACTCTTTCCCAGATTGACATGTTCAGAAAGCGGCATCTCCTCTTGGTCCAGAGGGCCAATGGAAGCCAGAAGCTGGTGGATATAAGGCATTTCTACAGGGAGTCGTGGAGGATCCTGGTTTTCTATTGCCATCTGGTAGGCATCCAGAGGCTTTGAATGGATGTCTTCAATTTCATCCAAACTGTTACTGTCTGCTTGTTCCTGGCTTTCAGTTGGAGGCAATGCCAAGTTATTAGTAAAGGTCTTATCTGGAGTTATTATGGAAATTTCCCCAATTTCACTTGGTGGGTGACTTTCAAGTATTTGGATATTTTGAATACTTCTGCTACTGTAGGAGTTTTGGAATTCTGGAGGTTGTGGTGAACAAAATTTCTGCCTGGGACGTGGCAATCCCACAGAAGTCTCCATCCCTAGAGAAGTTTCCATCACTGCAAAGGAATCAAGGAAGATGGTAAGTAGGGTGCTCCCACCGCACAGCAACACAATAATCAGAGTCTGTCAACTGTGGATAGGCATGACTAGTAGCTCTCCATACGCACCATCGATAGGTCTCTGTTAGAAGCCAGGAGCTGACCCTTAGTTACAGGAAATTACTTGATATCACAATTTGGGCTGGCAACATCATCATGGCAGCATGACTGGTTGGTAACCCATTGGCCTCCTTTGAGGGAAACCCACAAAAACATGTTTTATGAGCTCTCTTATTCTCAGGTAAGGTCCTCTGAATTCTCTCCAGTCTCCCAAGGGTATATGGACACTTATCACCATGAACTAGGAGAGGGTGAAACTCTCTCATAAAATATATGTGAATGGAATGAGTTTGAGAAACCTGTTTGGAAGGATCTTTAGTACAAAGTTTAAATACTGTCACTACCATGGTCAGTTTTGGTCTACCTTCCCAAGAGACCAAAGCAAGTTCATTGAAATATATTTATAATGTGTTGGTGTAGAGGAATTGATCTAAAAAGGCATTGATAGCCTCCTTTGGTGTGCTCCTGGAGTTCACTCAAATGAATCTGGATGATCATTATGGTTCCCTGCATTCTGACCACACAGAGTCTGCAAATGCAGAGTGCTGAAGGAGGAGAGGGGTTAAAGTCTCAGGATTTCAATTCTATGGATCTGTGGGCCCCCAGCTCCCAGCTGCCTATTTGACCCTCCTTTTGATTACTCATCTTATTCCTTCCCCTTGTTGCTGTTTGTACTCACCTTGAAAACCTGTTTCTGTGATCGCTTGAGTGGACAGAGAGTAGTAGATGCCAGGGGTTGAGAATGATGGTAGGACATATGTGGGCTGAACCTCCTTCAACACCATCACCATTTCTGCTTGAGGGGCACAGACACTACTTAAATCGTGTGACACAGAGCCACAGGATGACAGGTAGTGGCCAAGTTCTCCAGAGAGCAGAGGCCCCACAGTGTTTTGATCATAGGAGTAGACTTTGCTTCCTTCTTGGTAGGGAGGTGATGGGGTATGTGATTTATAATCTGAGATGGTGTACCCTGGACATACTTGGCAGACAGTGATGGATACCCAGGGACCATGGCATTGCCATATGAAGTTGTATCATATTGGGCTGTCATAGATATGGAAGGAGCTGCAGTCTCCTGGTCAATGACAGTCACAGTAAAGTCCCTGAGTGAATATGACTTCTTTTCAGCACCTCCCATGATATCCCACACAAACATACTTGGATAGGAGGCAGGTGGCATGGGGATCTGGTGCTGGCCCCAGAGAACATGGATGTGCTGGAATATTGATAAAGATAGGCACTGCCCATGAGTGGCTGGAAGGAGGTGCCAGAATTTGAGGGCAGCAGCCATGCTGAACTGACAGCTGGAGCAGAGGCTCTGGACAAGTTGCAGACACTTCCTGTTAAGGAAGCTGCATTGCTCCCAGGAAGAGAGCACTGCAGAGAATTTGCAGCTCCGAGTAGAGAAGAATTCTGGAAACTTTCTGTAGGAAGCAAGAGGGTGATGAAAAAATTGATGAGACTGAGAGAGTGATACAATACTTGACAAATGGAGTGATCTTAAGGTTGTGGCAGTCAGGATGCCACTCATACCCATAATATTGAGATACCCCCAAATCAAACCATTTAGCATGGCTGCAAGTGTTGGAGCCATTTGGTACTCTTCTGATAAACTGCCTTTTCCCTCCAATTGGGCACAGAAGACCCTCCTGGTCTGGTTCACACATTGTTCCCTACAAGCATCCTTCTCCCTGGCCTATCTTTGCTTTGAGCTGCCACTAGTTTCAACTCATGAAGACACCATTCAACTGAGGTATTTAGAATTTAGAGAACATCTGACTTTATCACTTTGCAAGTGAGTAAAACAAGTGTCAGGGAAGTATGGTTGACTTGTTCAATATCAATTGATATTGCCCAAGGTTGTAGAAACTTAATCCCTTGCCAGGACAGTGTGCTGTAGACAAAGACCAGAAGTCAGGAGAAACACAATTTTAGTTTTCCCTGTTCAAAGAAAACAGTACTGACATCACCACTGTTTTCTTCAGTGTCTCATTTTGTTTGTGCAGGTCACATGCCATTTCTTGGAGTTCTCTTGTACCATCTAGGTAATAATTTATTTTTTGGCTATTCAAGCCTGTCTTCTCATCCACCATCAAAATGATTACCCAAGACTAAGTTTCTCAAGAAATGTTTCTTGGTAGAAAACTGTTATTGCAACTTTCTGAGCTTCAGGTTACTCATATGTAAAGTGGTTTCAATAATAACAGTCGTAATATACCCATGAATAAAAGTGATATATGACATAAGATTTATATGGAGTAAGATATACTAAGTTCTGGAATGACAGGAAGGAAAAATGAAAAACAGCAACTGCAAAGAATGCCTAGATATTAATGTAGTGTAGCAGCATCAAAGCATAGCAAGTTTACTAACAAATGAAGTTCCATTATACACACTATATTATAAAAGTGAATGTTTCTCCTTTCTTTTAGTGAATACTGTTTACCAAGACACTGCCCAAAATTGAAAGTGATTTTGAATGAATTTCTAACCAGTACCTATAGACAGAGAAACTATCTCAACTAAAATTGTGTAATAAGTGGCCAGTTTAAGTAAACATAAACATTTTGGTAGCCACAATCTATGTAGGTGAACATTTCAAGAAAAAAAGTTTTTAATCCAGTTGCAGTGTGACACACCTGAAATCTCAGCTATTCAGGAGGCTGAGGCAGGAGGATCACAAATGAGAGGATGGTCTTGCCAACTTAGTGAACTCTATCTGAATCAAATGTAAAAGAGCTCAGGATGTAGATCAGTGGTAATGTCTTCCTAGCTTCAATCCCTTGTAGTGCAAAACAACAAAACCTACAGTCCTCTCTCCTGCTATGTGCAAAAAACAAAAATTGAAGCAAAAGAGCACTCTGAATCTGGGAATGGGGGTGTGGGCCTGTGGTCCCAGCCATCTGGAGGCTGAGGCATTGGGATTGCTGAAGTCCAGAAAGTCAAAGCCAGCCTGGGCAATTTAGCAAGATCCTGTCTCAGAGAGAAAACAGGTTGTGCTGGGGATATAGCTTGGGGTAGCAGGGTTGCCAAGGATGTTTGAGAACCTGGGTTAAGCCCCCACCACTGAGAAGGAAAAACAAAAGGAAGGAAGGAAGGAAAGAAGTAAGGAAGGGAGGAAGGGAGGGAGGGAGGAAGAGAGGGAGGGAGGGGAAAGGAGAGGAAAGGAAACAAAAGAAAAGGAAAGGAAAGACAGAGGGAGGGAAGGTTGGAAGGGAAGAAGGAAAGAAGAAAGTAAGAAGGATTGATGGAAGGGAAGATGGTACAAAAGTAGAGAACAAAACAAGAATTGTTAAGTAACTTCCCCTCTGTGCTTGTTCACTTCTAAATACTACCCAAACCAAATAAAAGATATCAATTCTACTAGGGAGATATTTCAATTTATTTAAAACATTTTCTGATAAACATTTGTTATTTAAAAAGCAGAAAATGCTTTAAATGATCATTAAATTTATATTTATTGTCAAAACATATTTTATAATCATCTTTAAGAACATGTTGTCTATAAAGTCTGAAAAATAACACCACTAGAGTATAATTACAAAATTACAAATTCTTTAGTATTTACTAGTGGAAGGAATCGAGCTTAGGACTTCCCTCATGCTCAGGATGCACTCTGCCACTGACCAACACCCCACACCAAACAATTCTTTGAAATGTAGAAAACCAAACATTATTTTAGAAACATGTGGATATAGAGATGCGGAGCTTGACATTCTATTCTTGCAAAGCTCTTTCTTTTAGTTCTTAGGTTTAAAAAACCTGAATGACTCTTTGTATGTACTCTGTTGAAGAAACAAAACTACTGTAAGATGAAAAACAGCTTCTACTTGAAAACTACCTATCACACAAAGGAATGCATCTTTCTGATGCAAGTTAGGGAACATCATTTTTAAAAAATCCATGTAGTTTAGAAATCAGAGTAAACTAGGACATGGAAAATGCTGTTTCCCCAACGCTCCCTCTCACCACTTTCATTAGCATGTTTAGCAGAAGTCTCATCTCTAAAACAAACTTTGAAAATGTTCATGTTCAATCTTTGTAGCTCGCCTGTGTTCAAAGAAGACATAGCAAAACCCCACACAACCAAATGGAACATTTCTGAGGAACTGCTTTCCTCGGTGATACCCTATTTCTACCCTTAGTTTCCTTGCTAGTCCATTAATCTAGACATTCTCTCAAACAGCCTCAATTGGTCAGTGTTGGGAAGATTTCACTCTATGCTCTGTGTCGGTTTAAAAGTGTTGTTTCTCTTGGAATCCATCCCCACCAACCTCTGTTTTCTTGAGAACATCTCCATGCTCTCCATCTCTTTTATTCTCATACCTTCTTCTGCCTTATTCTGATATTTTCTCCCCCCACCAAGTTCAGGTTCCCCTGTGCTTAAGGAGTCTGCAACTTATTTCCCCTAGAATATCTGCCTCCTTACAGCCCTATCCTCTTCCTCCCTTCTTCCTAGTTCTCTTTTCACATAGTTCAAACAGAAAACTCCAAAATATATGAATGTTGCTATTTGAACAACACTAAATTTGAAATTCTTAAGTGGAAATTCTAGTGGAGGGAGACTGTGACAGATGAAACCTCCTGGTACATAGTGTGAGTTTTCTTCCCTGCCTTGGATTTCCATCTTTCTGTTGAAACGAAGACTCTCCTCAAATCTGATTTCATTCTCTGTACATATGCAACTGGAAAAGAAAGGGACCAGTCCATAGGCAGTCTCTTATCTTCAGAGCAGAAGAGGAAACAGATTTTGTTGTAGAATAAATGATCATGCATCCCATCCTAGTATGTGTCAAAGTGAAAACTGAAATTAGGTTTCCAGATTTCTAGTTCCTTCATTTTCCCTATTATTCTCACCTAATTGGACTCCATTGGTAAATTTAGGCAACAAAAAGTCTAATGAAAAGCTTTGAAAAGTTCCTTTCCTTACCTGACATGGTCAGAGAAGAGGTAACATCAATTGCAGATTCAAAGGATGATATCTGGGTGGGATATCCCAGGGGATATCTGGGTGACTGAGGCTAGAGAATGCATGTTTCCCAGTATGGAGTTCACTGTTCACTGGCCACTGGCCACTAGTCACTGATGACTGCTTACTGGTTACTGGTTTGTTTACAATTCCATAGAAACCCTCAGATTCTACCAGGTGGCAGTAGGTTTGGTGGGAGAGTGATGTCACAAAACAAGCAGTTTAAAGGTGTGAGGTAGCCTATAGGGAGGTTAGATTCTCAACCAGAAGGTGGGATTGGGTGGATTAAATGACAAGAGAGTGGATTGGGTGGAGAAAGTGACTGGAGACTTATAATAGCACCTTAATGTCCCAGCTCTGAGGAGGTGAAATGCTGCAACAGGGTCAGGATAGGGCCACCTTTTCCAGGTGCTCTGTTAGGGAGATCATCTCTGTGTTCCTTTTAAAAGTTCATTAAGAAATTATTTGTTTGTTATAGATTGTATTTCACCTTATAATAGGTAACAGTGTGCACATAATTATATATTACATGTACAGTTAATATCCTTGTTGATGGAAGAAAGAGACATCTGGTTTGAGCAATTCTAGTTGTTCTGGATCCATGGAATTTGATCTGTGAACTTAGTGCAGATTCCAAGAATGAAAGAAAGGGAGTAAAAGCGGGTTCTCTCTCTCTCTCTCTCTCTCTCTCTCTCTCTCTCTCTCTCTCTCTTGATGCATGCAATACCTTTTTTATTCATTCCTTTTAATGTGGTGCTTAGGATCAATCCTCACATGTACCTAGTGAGCACTCTACCAGTAAGTCACAACCTCAGCCCTAAAGAGTGTTTTCTTAACTTAAGAGTAGGGTGAAGTGCCTTGAGTAACTCTGTAGGGAATGATGAGGTCCAACATTTTCTTGAGGGTTTCTTGAATCCAGCTTTCCTTGGGCTGGGCTGGCCTGGGCCAGGTTTAACTTGTAACTCTCTTCTGTTCTCCTCCTCCCTCCCCTCTTCATTGTAGACATTGTTTCATGGACCAGCCTTCATTTTGCATTATACTCATGGATGTATCTTTTTGAATTCCAGAAGCTGGAGTCTTCTTTTCTGTGACTTGATTCTTTGAATTATGCACCCTGAACATTACAATCCAACACTGGAGAGGTGGAAGCCCCAGTTCACTGTAAAATGTCCCTCTTCTGGACTTGGGTTGTAGTTCTTTCACCCATCATTTGCTGCAGATGGCTCCTTGGGTAAGGTAGACTTCCTGCCTTTGGGTCTTTCATCTGTGAGAGGCACTGAGGATTCTTTCTCTCTTCCTATGTAAGTGAATCCAGTGTGACAGTTACTCTATCTCTTCCTTGCAAACAGCCACTATAGAATCTGGGGCTTCCCACATTCTTTGTCTGCCATGCCTGTGTGGACGGCCAGAAGAAGAGTTAGTAGAGAACATTAGTAGATTAGAGGGAAGTGAGAGTAGGAAAAATGAGGTTAACATGGATTTTTAATTTGTTTTGTCAGAAACAAGTCAACACACTTTGACTTTGTGTTAATAAAACAGATAATTCCATTTTTTGTGTGTGGATTCCTGGGAATTGAAATTGAGGAAACCTCAACATTTAGTCACATCCCCAGCCCCTTTTTCTTTTCTGTGGGACAGCATCCCTCTGTGTGGCTAGGGCTTGCACAGTTACTGTGGCTGGTCTTGAACTTGTAGTCCTCCTGCCTCAGCCCCTGTGTTGCTGGGATAACAGGTGTGTGACACTGTGCCCAGCTCAACATAAGTGTATTTTTTAATGTAGCTTGCTAGAAAGTCCAGGATCTGTCATGAATTCAGTACAATGAAAATATCAATCTTAAATATGGTTCACGTTTTTTGTTTTGTGTAATATCTCATATTTGTCACTCATTAGTGTATTTGTAGACTATGGATGGTTCCTAAGGGCTCTGGATAGTCAACCCACCTTTTGTTTGTGATCTTATAAAGGAATCCAACATGGTGAGACATATTGCCTGATTTTCTATTGAAGATTTTCTATTGATGATTTATTATTTATGTTGAATCATCATGAATTAACTTGATCTGATGGATTTATGGAAAATTTATGGAAAATTAAAGAAAGGTGTGTGGAAAAAGTACTGTGGTAAGTTAAACCATTAACCCAAGGAACAGGTGTGTCTGTGTTTAGCCCACCATGATCCAGTTTACTTTTGCTTGATCCCCTGGAGAGTGCTTGTTTCACTCTCTTCTCTTGTAACTGTGATAAAGTAAGTCAGGACTGAGCTAAAGTGATATATGCGTGAAGCCTGAACAGACTGGGGGTGTAAATCTATGGATTTAATCATTTTCCTCAGTGCTAAGCTTTGTTTTTTTAAAAACATTTTTTTAATTGTCGATGGATCTTTATTTATTTATTTATTTATTTATTTATTTATATTGGATCTGAAAATTGATGTCAGTGCCTCACCCATGCTAGGCAAGCACTCTACTCCTGAACTGTAACACCAGCCCAGTGGTAAGCTTTAAAGGATGCCTGGATTGATCTATCTGGGGACTTCTCTAGAGATGGAATAGATAGTGTGTCATTCAATATGTCAAGAGCCCACAGGAAGACAACCTCAGGTAGGATAACTAGCTCATATATAAAACTCATGTATAAAGGTAAATATTGCATTTATAGGCCTATTTTTCCCATCTATTCCAGTTCTTATGAAATATGATTTTTTTTGTTGGTTCTGTATGGGATAATGTTTGCTTGAGAAAAAATCGTGGAAGGTTTGGCAGTGTAAAGATATGACTTAGATGATGCAAAGTTTTCAAGTTCTGTTTGTGTTTCCTTTTGAGCTCAGGGTCATACCTCAGATAGCTTGCATCTATAATGCTGGCATGTAATAGGAGATTAACAACACATAGTAAGTATCTGCAAGCCAGATCATTCCCTATGTTCTCATAGAAATCCAGGGAATCCATAGCTACTACAGGTTAAGGTTGTAAGCCCAAACTGATGGAGACTGGTGCAGACAGGAAAGCCTTTAGTCAGTGGTGGAGTCAGGCAATGGATGGACAAATGTTCTGCTTAGAAAATGGCCATTGATTACAGGAGGGGTCTGGGTTTACATAGGTTACTGAAAGGTGACTTAGGCAGCGAAGACTTGAATAGGATATGGTATTCAGTAAATAGTTTGCAAATACTAGAAATTTGTTTCTCTGGGGCAGTGTTTTACAAGGCAAAAAATGGAGGGTGCATTGTACTGTCCCTGAAAAAGGATACGTTGGAAAATGGTCAATGATTGTCCTTTTCCAGGGAGTCTACTCACTGGGGGATGTTTGTTTCCTTCCCAAAGATTGTCTTGTCACTGGGTGTATTAGTCAGGGAGGCTTCTGCAGAGGAACAGAATCAACAGGTAGTATGAATATGAAAATGGGATTTATTAGATCGACTTACATGAAGAGAAACTCAATATTCCCCAATGGCTGTCTGCAGACTAGAGAGCTGGAAGGTCCAGTAACTGTGCAGTCCAAGAGGCAAAAGTCCCAGAACAAGAAGGATCAACAGTGCTATCTGAGTCCAAGACCAAGACCTCTGGAACCTGTGTGGAGAATCCCTGGCAGAGTCCACTTTAGAAGAGTGAAGAAGTGAGAATCCAATATCCTCAGGTGATTAAAGCAGCAATCAAGAACCTGTTCAAGAAGAGTCTAGCTTACATCTGCAAGGCCTTCCTTGCTCTTCAAACTTTCATTCCATCCAAGCTACAATCATATTGGGTTGTGCTGCACATTGCTTAGGGAGGGTTTCCACTTCAGTTCACTATCCCACATTCCAATCATTCCTAGACACTTCCTCACTGACACACCCAGAAGTCTCTTAATCATCAGCATCAATTAACACAATCAAGTTGACAATTAACCATTACACTGGGAAAGGGTGTATTGGGGAAGAATCAATGTTATCAATGTTTTCATTTTTTCCTCCATCCCTCTTCCCAGGCCACTGTTCTCGTGGTTGTCATTTCCACATCCTTCATTCCAGACTCTGAAAAGGGTAATAAATTGGGGAGATGATATCAGGTCTGGCCATTACCTGCTGAGAAGGAGTGAAGTAGGGAGACCCCTCCTTTCAGGGTTCTGGAAGAGAACATGGGGACCCTTGTGGTGGAGGCTTAAGAGTGGTACATTGTGGGAGGAGCCTTGGGGTTCAGGTAAAAGTCCTCTTTTTGTGGTTTCAGAAAGTCAAACTGTGTTCTGGAGGTGGCTTGAGTTGGGCAGGCCCTCTAATTAAGAAAACTTTCTGTAAAAAATTAAGAATAGGGAGAAGAAAAATTATTATAAGGAAGGTGAAGGTTGACTGATTTGCTAGTGATAGGAAAACAATTTTAGCCAGTAACATAGTTGGGGAACCTATTTTCTTTAATCAAGGCCATCAAGTCCCATTCAAATTCAGGGCACAACTTCCTTGATCTCATGAGTTCAGGTCCTTTGGAGCATTGTAAGCATGATTAACTTTGGAACCATATTATCTTGTTGGTTCAATCATTTCCACCTGGCTTGACAGACTGTGTAGAACAAGAACAGAGATAAAATTAAGAGTATAGTTATAGCTAGTAACCTGGCTATAAGTGTTGAAAAGTATTTAAAGGGTTAAAGGAGGACATCCTTTCAGCTAAAGTGCCCCAAATTTCTTCATTATCAGAAGTTGGAGTTTTTGTATTAGCCATGAGTAGAAACTTAGAGTAAAATTCCAACACATCCAAAGAAGCATTATGAGAAGGATCAAGTCCCATCGGGTGATTTTGTTCTTTTGCCATTGAATTTCAGAGTTAGATGGAAACCTAGTAATACAAAACTGGGTAATGTTATAGTGACCCTGATGTCTTTGAGGACCTTGTAAATCTTGTACTTGTTGTTCTAGCCATATAATGTCTCAGCCACAGCCTGCAGGGGGATGACCTAAGTAACTCTTCAAGGTGTGGGGCAGTTGGAAATAGAAATCTGAAAAGTAGTACTTAGAAATAATACAAAAGACATGAGAAATATTTTTTAAAGCAAGGGCTTTATAGGTGGAGAAGATTTGATGGGTCTGATCCTAACAAAGGGAAAAAGGCCATGAATGCTTTACTTATAGTGAAACATCCCAAAGGAATTTATTCTGAGGAAGGTTTCTTCAAGTTATACAAAAAGCGACAGGCTGTGGGGAAGTTGGCCTGACTGGGGACTTACCACTTGTGCAGTAAGTCTCACTATCCACATAGCTTGTGCCTCAAGAGTATTTAGGTGCACTGGTATCTCTTTCACCCCAGGGCAGCAGGCATCTGAATTCAAAGCTATTGAACCCATAAATTCCACACTAGGAATGGACACTGCCCCATTAACAGTGGTCACTGGCAAGTGGGCATATCTGTAAGCACCATTGTATTGAGAGCAACCCAAAGAGGCATTCTAGCTGTCCAAGAATATAGAGTTCAAAGCAAGAATTCATTTGTTGCTGCTGACACAATTGAATCCTTTCGTTACTGAATTTCACTCAAAATTTCCTGACCAAAATATACTTCAGTTTTCCAAGTGTCTGTAAAATTATTATGGAATTGTTGAAGTTATTGAGTAGTTTGGATCTGGTGATGGAATCTGCCACTGCAGTGGAGGCAGAGTTGGTGATGCCAGCCAGAACAACAATACCACCTATTAGCCATCAGATAAATCATTGAACACAGTGTTTCAGGTGCAGCAGTCGTTCCTGCATGCTACTGAAGGGGTCTCTGCTATGGTTCTAATTTTACAGGAAGCAGGTGGCTACTGGCCTTTTGAGAATCCTAACAGTTTGTCCCAAACTCTGCCATGTAGTTCATTTGACACATTGTTGTAGCATAGAGTCCTCACATTTATCATTATACATGTTCTATGAGGCATTATACTGTATTTGAATGGGTCCAGATAAAACATAGGGATTTAATACACACTGTGAGGTAGAATTCCTTATGAAAGGAAATGTTAAGATAGCTATTCGGCCTTTGTTTTTTGGGATTGGCTTATTTCACTTAGCATGATAATCTCTAACTCCATCCACTTATCTGCAAATGCCATAATATTCTTCTTCTTTATGGCTGAGTCATTTTCCATTTTATGTATATACCACAACTTCTTTATCCATTCATCTGTTGAAGGGCATCTAGGTTGGTTCTGCAGTCTTTGAATTGAGCTGCTATAAACATTGATGTGGCTGTATCACTGTAGTAATCTGATTTTAAGTCCTTTGGGTATAGGCCAAGGAGTGGGATAGCTGGGTCAAATGGTGGATCCATTTCAAGTTTTCTAAGGAATCTCCACACTGCTTTCCAGAGTGGCTGCACCAACTTGCACTCCCACCAGCAATGTATGAGTGTACCCTTTTCCCCACATCCTCGCCAACACCTGTTGTTGCCTGTGTTCTTAATAAAAGACATTCTAATTGGGGTAAGATGAAATCTTAAGGTGGTTTTCATTTGCATTTCTCTTATAAGGAGGGATGTTGAACATTTTTTCATAAATTTGTTGATTGGAGTCGGGGTGGGGGAGGAAGAATAATAACAGAATGTGTGACAGATATCATTGCCCTGTGTACATGTATGAATGCACAGATGGTGTGACTCTGTGTACAACCAGAGAAACAATAGTTGTACTCCATTTGTGCTCAATGAATCAATAAGCAAATAAAAAAAATAAATAAAAAATCTCAAACAAGAAAAAAATAAAAAGTAAAAAATAAAACATAACCTGACTTTTGAATACAAAAAAAAAGAAACAACAAAACATTGATGTGGCTGAGTGACTAGTATGCTAATTTAAGTCATTTGAGATAAGTTGATGATGATATAGAATCTGTTTGGGAGGTGGTGGGGGGTGAGAGGAGAATGTAGGTAATTTAGATTTTGTATTGGGAAATGAGAGAGGGAGGGGTGGGGGTATAAAATGGTGGAATGAAACAGACATCATTACCCTATGTACATGTATGATTAGCAAGAATGATATGAAAGTATGTCATACACAACCATAGAAATGAAAATTTGTACCCCAATATGTATACAATGAATCAAAATGAAGTCTGTAAAAGTAATTTAAAAAAAGATAGATAACATTCTTAATATTACATTGATAATCAGTGTTCCAGATCTGAAAAGACTCCTGAGTCAGACCTATTTTTCATTTAGGGTCCTGAATTGACCCCAAATCCATTCTCATGGCAGAAGGTGATAATTCCCCCTTAGACCAGTACATAGTGGTGTTGGAGTGTAAAACAGTTCTAGAAACACAATCTGAACTATCCTTATTAGGTAATTTTCATCCCAAAGCTCTAGATTCATGTCAATTAGTTCCCCATAAGAACCCCAATCTTTAATCTGTTTTCCTGCAACAGAAAGATTCCAAGGATGGGGTGTAACACATTCAGACCATGGTGACATTCTATATGAAGCATCTGAGTATCCCTGGTAAGAGCATAGGGGTGTGCTTAATGAGTTATTAACATCAATTTCCTGTCACGCAGGTGAGAATCTTCCAGTGAGGAAAATAAGCCAGGCCTCTTGATCCTGTGTTTTAGAGACATATGTAAGCCAAGTTTGAGGCCCAGGGTGGTAAGAATATGAGTTATTGAGAGAAATGCAAAGTGGGGGTAAGGGGTGTTGTGGGAATCAGGGAAGAAGTGGCAAAGGGCACTGGAAGAGTGGGAGAAACCAAACTTTATTTTTCAGAGGTGGGCCCAGAGGAGATCAGCACTCCAGATTCTGAGCACCCCTTACCAGGTTTTCACACATTACAAGCTACCTAGTGACATGAATTTTCTAGTCTGAAATGATCCATAGTTGTGCACAAGATTTCAAACAATGATTTATGATTGTGTGTAAGAGTTTTCAAGTGGGAAGCTTGTTTAAAGAAGCAGAGCCCCTGAAAACCAGCTGGCAGGGGAAAGGGGAGGGGGCTCTCTCCCTTTCCCAGGCACTAATTTTCACAGAGTGTCTTTAGTTTATTCTGTGTCCTGCCTGGGTTTGGTACCCACTACAGGAGGACAATCCTGAATAATCAACCAAAAATCACTGGGAGGAACCAGTGGTCAACAAAGGAGCAGCAAGAAGAGGGTGGAATTAAGTTAGATTGAAGGGAGAAATCAAACCATGGTACTGGGTGAGCAATGGCAGGCTGTTGAATGTGGGTCTGATCAGTCTCTGTGCCACTCATCCTGCTGGAAGTTGTGCATATTATGAAGACCAGCATGAGGAACCTGTTAACAGGAAGAATGAATTGACCCATTTTTCTCAATTGCCCCCCTCAGTTATTTTTGTTGTTTTCTTAAACTGTCCCCAGGACATGGGGTGTGCCTTCTAGGCTCCAGGCATTAATATTTTTGTCCACGGAGATGGGTTTACACTGAATACATCAGCTGCTTCTTGTTGTTATTCTCCCCAAAAAGATTCTGGAGTGTCATTAGGAGAGAGTCAGCCCTACCCTAATTCTTCCTCTCCCTAATCTCTTCCCCTGCCCTATAAAACCCTGGCAACAAAGAACTAAGGCAGGATTCTCCTGCACACCACTTTTAGGTGTAAGGGCAATCTTTCCTGACCAGCTAAAAAATAAAGGCTTCTTTTGACTTTATGTGCTCGGCTTGGGTGATCTTACTTTCATCAGGTATAACATTGTCTTCACTGGTTCAGGTCTGGTGTGGCTCCTTGTGAAGGTCAAGATGGTATGTAGAAAACACAAAGTGAAGAAAGAAATGTGGGTGGGGATCAGGTCATTGAATGTCCCTTGAAGCCAGAGATCTCAAATGAGGTCTAAGGTTTGAAGAGGAGGAAGAGGAAGGGGGAGTCAATATGATGAATTTCATTCATCTCTGAGTGCTGTAAGGGAGAAGTAGAAGGATGTCCTAGAATGTGACATTAAGAATTCCAGGTATGTACCCTATGAACATGTATGATTACATGAATGCTGTGAATCTACATCATGAACAACCACAGAAACGAAATGTTGTACCCCATTTGTGTACAATGAATCAAAATGCAGTCTGTAAAAATAAAAATAAATACATACATAATTAAAGAAAAAAAAAGATTTCCAGTTTTGAGGGTCAGCAGTTTCCTCAGGAATGGCTGGGACGCAGGTAATGTATCATCAAGGGTGGCCTGGGAGAACAGATTAGTAAGAGGTATTATCAGGAACAAATTTTAAATTGCTGAAATGAATCCAGGAGGGGTATCATTCTAGTTTGGCTGTGGTAGGGTTGGTCAGATTCAGCTTACAGGACCTTACATTCCAGCAGCCCCAGAGACTGAGGCAGGATTACCAGGAGGTTAGGATCATGAGATCAAGGTCAGCTTCAACAACTTAGCAAGGCCCTAAGCAACCCAGCAAGACCCTGTCTCTCAGTACAATATAAAAAGGGCTGGGGATGTGACTGAGTGGTTAAGCATCCCTGAGTTCATTCCCCAGTACCAAAAAAAAAAAAAAAAAGAAAAAAAAATTAAAATTAACCCATTGTGAGGGGGGAGAGGTACACTAAGTCCCCTAGGCAATAGGAGGAGGGGCCCTGAAGACTTGGGCTGGGGAAGATAGGTGTGGGCATCATTCCAGAGGGCAGGCCTGAGGTGAGATAGGAGGGGTCTCAGGATATCAGGAGGAATGCTAGGTCATTGAGGTAGTAGGTGGGGGAAAGAAGAGGTCACCCATAAAAGAATTTCAAAGGGACAGATCAGAAGAGGTTTCCTCGGCAGTGCTCAGATCCAGAGAAAGGCCAAAGGAAGGAGTTTAATCCAAGTGAGTGTCTGTATATAATTTGGTTAAGGTGGCCTTTAAGGTCTTATTTGAACTTTTCAACCTTTCCTGATGACTGTGGATAAGGAATTGGAAGTTCCACTTTACATTTAAAATTTTATCTAATGGTTGGGTAACAGAGGAAGTAAACTTGGGGCCATTATCACACTGGAGGGAGGCAGGTAAACCAAAGCATGGAATTATTACCTGGGAAATTAGGGTTGCAAGACCAGAAGCCCTCTTCTTGTTAGTTGGAAAGGCTTCAACCCATCCAGTAAAGGTGTCTCCCAAGACTAGGAGGTATGTGGTTTTCTTACAGGGGGCATGTGGGTAAAGTCAAGTTGCCAGTCCATGGCAAGAATGACTCCTCTAACTTGGTGTGTGGGAAATGGGGGTGGTCTCACATTGCAATTGGGATTAGCCTTGAGCCCAGTGTAGCAGGCTTGAGAGACTTGTTGGAGACACAGTAAATCTGAAGAGGACAGATTTAGTGAATTCTTCAGGAATACTTGGAGGGACTGAATATCAGGGTGGAATAAACTGTGTAGGTAAGATAATAGGGCTTTAGTTTCATTAGGGGGAGGTAGGAGTTTTGTGGGCATAGAATATAAGGCTGAAGTAGGGGCCTGTGATGACTGAGGGTGGTGGTGAGAGAGCAGCCTGCTTTGCTAGCCTGTCCGCTCACTGTGTTATTTCCTAAGGAAATATATCGCAGGTTGGCTTGGTGTCCTTTACAGTGCAAGACTGCTACCCTGTGGGGCAAAAGCGCAACTTCAAGCAAATTTCCTATATAATTAGCATTAAGAATGGGTGTTCCTGCCTGAGTAAGAAATCCTTAGAATGAATTATGTCATAGGTGTGTTTGGAATCAGTAAAAAATATGGACTGCTGTGTTTCTAGCTAATGATAAGGCTCCAGTGAGGGCAACAAGTTCAGCTTATTGAGATGTGGTGCCTGAGGGAAGGAGAGAAGTCTTGGTAATCTGGGTGAGGACAAATGGAGAATCTGCTGTAGCCTTTCCTTAAATTATAGCATAGTCTGCAAGGTATGGGGACTGTTTCTGGGAGCTTTCATCTATGAACCAGTGTCTGGAGTCAGGGAGTGGCTGATCAGTTATATGTGAATATGGGTTCATTAAGAAATCAAGGGTGTCAGGACAAAAGTGAGAAATCACAGGGGCAGAGGGGCTTTTTTGCTGAAAGGTAGTCAGGTGTCCAGGAGTTTTGCATGGAGTAATTGGACTCTGGTCGAGGCAAGGGAGAGAAATGACTGATGGCGTAGTAGATGTTGGAGGGAGTGTCAGGTAAGAACAGTAATGGGTTGATATAATGAACATTTTCTGGCCTCAGGGATGAGGAGGGCTGCTGTCACCAAAACCTTGTGGCATTGGAGTGCACCTTCATAAACTAAGTTTAATTGTTTCGATAAGAATGCCTTGGGGTGGGCGGTATCTCCTGATTTCTGGTAAAGAACTCCCAAGGCTTGTCCATGTTCTGAGTGGCGTGACAAGTAGAAAGGTTATTAGGGTTTGGTAAGTAAAGATTTGAGGATTTGAGAAGAGAGTTCTGGGGATTAGGAATCATTGAAGAGAGGCTGAGATTGTGGCTCAGTGGTAGAGCACTCATCTAGCACATGTAAGGCAGGGGGTTGGATACTCAACACCACATAAAAATAAATAAATAGAATAAAAGTTAAGGTGTCCACCTACAACTGAAAACATTTCAAAATAAGAAATGGTAAAAGAAATGGGGAGATGGAAGAGGATCTGAAAGATTCCCCTTAGAGGCTTCATAAAGGGATTTGGCTCTGAGGAAGCATTTTGATATCCAGACGCGAAATAATTAAAAAGGCTCAAGAGGGAAAGCATAACCCTTT
The DNA here is from genome assembly GCA_020662805.1 of Glaucomys volans. NCBI lineage: Eukaryota > Metazoa > Chordata > Mammalia > Rodentia > Sciuridae > Glaucomys > Glaucomys volans. Next base: position 106,594 of record JAJEJO010004432.1, read on the forward strand.
TAGGGAGAGGAAGGGAATGTTCTTTAAAGCTTGGAGTCTTTCTGGGGGGTATAGTGCAGAAGGTGGGGGTGAAAAGGTGCTTACATGTTGTATCAGAGTTGAGCAAATCTTGGCCTTAGATTAAGAGACCTGGTACTCCCAGGTGGCCATGGCATTAAGGAGGAGGTTAGTGTGATGTTTGGAGAATTCTGATGAAGGGCTGCAGAGCAGGAGATCATCTACATATTGTATGACGTGGCTGGGGGATACATTTAACGTGGCCACATCACATTGGAAATCCTGGACAAAGTGTTGGGAGCTATATTGGAAACCCTGTGGGAGAGCAGTCCAGGTGAGCTGCTGAGAGGAGTTAGTGTCTGTGTCAGTCCAGGTAAAGGCAAGAAGTGGGCATGAGGGGAATAGTAAAAACGGTGTCTTTTAGGTCTAATACTGAGAAATGTGCGGTGGAGGCTGGAATACGAGATGAAAGGGTGTTGGGATTGGGACTACAGGATATGTGGGAACACCTGCCTCATTGATTTTTCTGAAGTCCTGCACTAACCAGAATTGGCCATGGGGTTTTTTTACTCTGAGAATGGGGGAATGGTGAGGGGAGTGGGTTAGTATGAGGAGATAGGCGTGTAATAAATGGGATATGATGGGCTTTAAATCTCTGAGAGTTAAGGGAGTTAAAGGATATTGGGGGCTGGGTGTGGTGGTGCACACCTCTAATCCCAGGGGCTCCAGAGTCTGAGGCAGGAGGATCACAAGTTCAAAGCCAGTCTTTGCAACTTAGTGAGGCACTTAGTAACTCAGCAAGACCCTGTCTCCAATAAAATATTTTTAAAAGACTGGGGATATGGCTTAGTGATTGAGCACCACTGGCTTCAACCCCCAGTAGAAAGAAAAAAAAATAAGAATGAAATAATGATAATTTTAATAAAAAGGATATTGGAGAAGGGTAACAGCGAGTGGGGTCTTTTAGTTATGTATGAATAGGGTAGTGGTGTTTATCTATTTTAGGTTGAGAAGTATTCCAGAATGTGGGGTTTATTCCAGTGGGCAAAGAACAATCAGGAGGCTTAGGGTTCACAGGGACTAGGTCCAGGCCAGAATGTATTAAAAAGATGGCAGTGAAGGTTAAAGGGGGGATGATGATGGAGGCTCTTAATTTGTGGAGGAGATCCCAATCCAATAAGGGGACAAGGCAAATTGGGATAACTATAAAGAATGGAATAAAGAAAGGGACCCAAACATGCAAAAAAGGGGGGTATCTTTTGTGGATGTAGAGGGGTCCCTGGAACTCCCATAATAGGAATATCTGCCTTAAAAGTGGGTCCATAGCAATGAGTCAAAAGTGAAAGGCTCACTCCCATGTCAACCTCAAATGAAATTGCATGGTTGCTCACCATTCCTGTAACCAGGTGCTTCTCAAATGCACCACCTGAAGTGGTCAGGGTAGTGGATCCTCGCTTCCTCATTTAAGAAACTCAGGAAATGGGACTTGGGAAGTGGGTGGATACACCAAGGAGCGGGTGTCCTTCCCTGGGGACAGTCCACTTTCCAGTGTCCCCATTGTCCACAGTTGGAACAGGTCTTGGTGGGGGGCTTTAGATTAGGGCAGAATTTTTCTCAGTGTCCAATCTTTCCACATTGGAAGCAGGGCCTGGGAGGTACATTAGAGGGTCTGGTGGGGCTGTGAGCTGCAGGCGCTTTCTTAGGGCTGTGGATGGCTGAGGCCAAGAGCTGATATTTTACTTCAAGATGCTTTTTCTCTCTCTCCTTTTTGGCCTCATCTTCCCTATTGTTTAAAACCTTGAAAGCAGAATCTAGAAGCTGCTGTTGGAGGGTCTCAGGAACCTTTTCAAACTTAAATTGTTTTCAGATATCAGGTGCAAACACACTGATGAAGTTAAACTGGAGAATGAGAGTGCCACTAGGAGTATCCAGGTCTAGGTTGGTATATTTGGTAACAGCCTTAGTAAGCTGGGCCAAAAAGAGGGCAGGATTTTCATTGGGTCCCTGGGTCATTTCCTTTCCCTTGCCCCAGTGAACCTGGGTATGAGAACCTTTTGTTATGCCTTCCAGGTGGCCTGTAGTCATGTGCTGGAGTCTAGGGACCCCAGCATCTTGAGGCTGATATGTCCAATCAGGTTCAGCTGTAGGGATGGCAGCCTCTGCTGCAGGATGGATAAGGGGGGTTTGGCATGGGGAGATCAGCATGGTCTTTAACTGCCTGCAAAATACAGGCACATTCCTCAGGAGTCAGGATGGAAGCTGGGATGTAATAAATGTCTGTCCAAGTAAGGTGTTAAGCCTGAGTAGGATGTGTGAGTTCCTTTCTATGCTTAGTAGGGTTTTCAGAAAATGAGCTTAATCTGTCCTCTATTTGGGATATATCTGTCATAGAAAAGGGGACATGAACTCGGATCATCCCTTCAGCCCCTGCCACTCTCTGAGAGGGAACATGTGTGGCACTAGAAGGGTTTTTGATCATGTATGAGGAGGTGATCACAGCAGGGATGGGGAGCAGGAGTGTGGGTTTTGAGGGGGTTGTGCAGGGGGAGTAGTGGGACTTTGAGGAGGGGAGGGTCTGCTGGGAAAGTAGTAGAACTCTTAGAAGGGGATGCCGATATCGGGGCAGTGGGATCCTGGAATTGTCCTACTATTTCTGGGGCAGTGAATGAGGAGGAGAGTTGAGAGTGTGTGCAGTTGAATTGTAAAACACAGCAGGGCTGACATCCTTAGGGCTTTGAGCTGAGAAAAACAGAAACCTGGAGATAAGCTATTTCAGATCATTTGCCATTCTGCTGGAGGTAAGAAATTCCCCAGGAACTCTTGATCAAAGGTCCCATAGCTGAGCTATTGGTGCAAATTATTGAAATTATATTGTGGCCAATTGAGAGTGCTGAGTCTAATGAGGTGTTCAAATTTGAGGTCAGCTTGGGAGAAAAGGGTCTTAAAATTTCTAATAAGACTTTAATGGGGTGTCCAAAGGAATCAACTGCATAGTTTCTGTGTTGGAGAGGTTTGGCCAGGGTGATGGTTTGAGATCTGGGTGACCCCTAAAATCTATGTCACTGGACTGGACTATTCCAACAGAGAAAGGGAAAATCTCTTCAATGGTGGTCTCAGTGGTGGAGCACCCAGGGCACTGTACCTCTCTGCTGGGGACTGGATGGGGTCTTATCTGTCTATAGAATTTGAAGCTTGTTGTTGTGTGTAGGAATAAAATGTCAATGAGGTCTATGAACTGGAGGTCTGCTGGGTGTTGGAGAGCAGAGGAGATGTGGAGAGGATGGAAAGGGTGAATGGAAGGGATCAGAAAGAGGATGACTTCAACAACACTAAAGAATTTGATACAATCCTTGCACCACACATGTAGCATAAGGCGGAAAAAAACTAGCTTAGGGTTGGGGTGAGTTTGGGGTTGTGTACTGGCAGCTGAGAGTCAAAACGGACTTGCAGGGCATGAAAGGTGTGTTTCTGTAGTGTGGTAGGGAGGTGGGAGTACTGTCAGTTTGGGGATTTAACCATAGATGTGTGAGCAGTGGCTGGGGGTTTGCCCGAACTCAGAGGGTCACAGTAATGCTGGACATTCAACGGTCACTTTCCAGATCTCAGAGGCCATTTAACATGACTGTGGGGAAGAGAGAAGGGGAAATGTCTCCTAACTGACATTCCCAGTCAGGGAACCAAAAAGGAAGCACAGAATGTCGGAGACAGGCACAGACCTCACAAATTCTGCAAAGCCTTCCTTCAGCAGCAGAGTCAGGCATTGGAAGGCACACTCTCTGCTTAGAATGGCCACCCATTCCAGGTGGGTTCTGGGTTTATATAAGTTACCACTGGGTGGTGACTTAGCCACTGACGACTTTCACAGGATGTGGGCATTCAGGAAAAAGTTTCAAAAATTAGAAATTTCTTTTCCTTGGGTAGTTTTTCTACAGGGCAAGAATGGAGAGTGCATTATACTGTCACTGAGAAAGGATATACTGGGAAATGATCCATGCTTGCCCTTTTCCACAGATTGTCTTCTCACTGGGTTATGTTCCCTTCCCTCCCAGAGATTGTCTCATCACTGGGAAAGGATGGATTGGGAAGGAATCAGTGTTATCAATGTTCTGCCTTCTTCCTGCCTCCCTCTTCACAAGCCACATTGTTTTGGTGGTTGTCATTTCCATAACCTCAAAGGTGGTAGGTTTAAGACTGGGAGGAATGTGGTATTATGAGTTAGGTTTCTGTTACTATAAGAAACACCTGGGATAATCGCCTTATAAAGAGAAAAGTTTTATTTTGGTTCATAGTTTTGGAACTTCAGATCCATAGTCACTTGTCCCTGTTTTTTTAGTGCTGGTGGCAAGGCAGTCCATCATGAAGGGGAGTGCATGGTAGAACAGGCTGCTTTCCTTGGGACCTGGGTGAAAGGGATAGAGAAGGGAGGAGAAAAGGTAGTTTTGGGCTCCTTATCCCCTCAAAGCCCATGTCCTCAATGATGAGATCTCCTACTAGGCCTCCTCTTTTTTCCCATATTAGGGATTGAACCCACGATCTTTGTGAGCTATCACCAGTTACTCCTTTAAAATCTTATATTGAGATAGAGTCTTTCTCAGATGCTCAGGTTGGCCTGGAACTTGAGATCATTCTGCCTCAGCCTCCAAGAAGTTGGGATTATAAGCAAAACATTGTGCCTCATTTAGGTCCCGCCTCTTAAATATTCAACCATTTCTCAATAGTGCAAAACTGGAGAGGAAGCCTTTAACAGGTGGGCTTTTAGGGACCTTCCAGACCAAAATCTATACCATGGCATAAGATCATTTTTGATAGCAATGTAATTTTTACATACTAAAATATTCAGGTCTGGGCTGGGAATGTAGGTCAATGATTGACTGCTTGTCTGGCACATATGAGTCCCTGGGTTCGATCCCCAGCATCACATGAAAATAAAAAAGTAAAATAGACATATTACATCCATGTACAATTAAAAAATACATTAAAAATAAAATATTCAAGTACAGTATTCAGACATAATTAGGCAAATGCTGTGTGCCTTTGTTAATCCCAGGCTAGATAACTATTTTCATACTTCAAAAACTCAATCCTCTCTTGCATTCTCTGCATCATCTTATCCTCTGAAATAAGCATTAAATGTGGAGGGAAGTACTAAAGAGCTTTGGTCCAGCACTCTGGAACTTACCACCAAGTGCTTTCCTGACCTACACCCTCTGTTTTTATATTGAGGGTATTTTCCTAGGGACAACCAAATCCCAAGAATTAGTACTGATCAGCATAACTGGTCCTCGTCTTGCTGTATCATACCCATACTATCTACACCTGAAATTCTTCCATGTTCTCTCCATATACTCTTTTTTCCTTCTATTAAAGAATGGAAACCCTGAAGCCTCCATTGTTCCCTAGGCCCTACCAGACACTGTCACATTATATTAGTGTCAACTACTTAACTGTTGTTGCAATTATCCTTTACTCCTGTCTCTGTTTTCCACTCCAGTGTACTAGGTATTTCAAAAGAATACCTAAAAACCTCTGATGTCCTCCCATGATGCCTGGGATTAAAAATTCAAACTCCTTACCCTGAATTGCAGAGTGATTCTGCTACTGTTGCCTATCTGTCCTCATCTCCTACTTTTCTTCTTGCTTTTCACTCTCCAACCACATCATCTAAACATCTGAAGTTCCACTCAAGACCTTTGCACAGCAAATTTCTCTCCATGAGGTGCTTTTCTAGTGACCTTTACTTGACTGGTTCCATTTTATCATTCATGTCACCTCCTAAAGGAGATTGTCTCTATCCATTCATTCTAAGGAGCTACCTAGTCACCCTGTATCAGTTGATATTGTTTCAATTTTCTTGATAGTCCTTACCACTGTCTGAAACAGTTAGGGTTGTTTACTGTCTTTCATTCCCCTCTGGAATATGATGTTTAGAAGACAGATTTCCTGAGTTGCTTACAGCTCTCTTTTCAGTGCCTACATTGATTTATGACCCCAGTTGATATTCAATACATATTGCTGAGAAAAATGTTGTCTCACTGTTCCCAAAATCAATTACATGGATGTTCTAGCCATTTATGGTGTTATCCAAGATATACAGTAAGTTAACATCCATTATGATCTTGAGACCATGTCTTCTCTAGAAGGCAGTGGGATTTAGAAGCACAATGTCTCAAGGCTCGATGCCTTCATTTGCTACCATGCCCATGAATCTATGTTAGCCAGTAGAAAAAGAACAATTTCTGCTGTTTTACAGCTTTTATGGATGAGGCCTTAGAGCCACCAGGACAGAAAACTGTAAAAGATGAGCAAGATTCTCAGGGGATGCTAGGGGAGCTGCATGCATTGCAACACTGCAACATCCTATCTAGAACATTGCTAAGGACTCTGAAAGCAGAAATGAAATGTGCAGTAAAGAGAAATTGTTCACACTGATAAAATGTTTGGTGTGAACCCACTGGGAATATTGAAACGACAGAATTTGAAAAGTAAACACATGGAAAGAAAAAGATGGGATGAACTGGTTCAAATATAAGGAAATGTCTCAAAAGTATTGGAATCCTGTAAGCTTGTACAATATTATTGCATGCAAATGGTGTTCTTTCTCACTTGGAGTTGGAATTACCTGGTGAAGTTGTCCCTTCAGAAGAAGGCTTCAGGAAAACCATGACATTGGGATTAGTCTGTGGTTTGGAGAACTATCTATACTTTCTTTAAAGACTGGTCTGTCCTGTTAGCAAGAAAAATGACAAGTTTGCAAAACAAGTTCTTATGCATGCTTGGAAAGATCTTTAATATGTGTGTTTGTTAAAATTAATGAGTAAATTGTACATGAAGATTCAGTTTAATTTGAGACATATTTTGTTCCTTTTTTTCTGGGTAGTGACCTGTGAGTCATATAATTCATTTCCTAATAATTCAAAATCTTCGTTTTAGGTAAAAAGTGTAATCCCAAGGTTGAGAATTGCAAAAGAGTTAAATGACATAAGCAATTTCAGGATTATTTGGTGCACTTGAGGTGGGGGATTTTAACATTTTATATTTGGTTTACATATTTATTTTATGAATTGGCTTATAAGCAGACACTACATTTTTTTATATTTCTAATTTCAAAAAATTTAAAAATATTTTTATTTGTCCTTTTTTTCTGTAAATTATAGGAGAATGTGTTCTGATATATTATGTATCCATGGAGTATAACTTCCCATTCTTGTGGTTGCACATGATGTGGAGTTACACTCCTTGTGTATTGGTATACAAACATAGGAAAGTTATGTTTGAGTCCTTCTACTGTCTTTGCTGTTCCCACCCTACCCTTCCCTTCATTCTCCTTTATTTAATATGATGAGCATCTGTTCTTTTCTCCCCGCAAAATTGTGTGTTATCATCTGCATATCAGTACATTCAGCCTTTGGTTTGTGAGGACTGGATTATTTCACGTAGTGTGAGAGTCTCCAGTTTCATCCATTCACTGGCAAATGCCATAATTTCATTGCTCATTGTGGCTGAGTAATAATCCATTATGTATATATACCACAGTTTCCTTATGATTCATCTGTTGAAGGGCACCTAAGTTGGTTCCATAGCTTAGCTAATGTGAATTGAGCTGCTCTAAACATTGATGTGGCCATGTCTTTATTGTATGTTGATTATAAGTTCTTTGGGTATATGCTGGCTGAGGAGTGGGATGACACTATAATTTTAGTGAGGGATGAAGAATTGCATGCCACTACGTTTATACTCCTTCAAATATTCATTTAGTCAGCCATTCAACACATGTGTATTGATTGCCTCTTATGTTCCAGAGATGGGGCAGAGAGGAGTGAACAATGCAGATAAGAAAATCTCCTGCCCTCAAGGATCTTACATTTTAGTGATGGGCAAGGGAGTGATGGAGATTAAGCACAACAGTAAGTAAATTACATGGTGCATTTAAAAGTTCAGAACTCTATAGGGGAAATAGTCCTTGGTGAAAGAAATCAGATGGAAGGACATGAGAAACACCCAGAGCTGATAGCTACTTCAAGTAGTCTGGCCAGGGAAACCCTTGTTGAAATATATGATTTGAGAATTGGCTTGAAGGAGGGTAGGAGAGCGTTCCAAGCACGGGACAGCCCGTGGGCTCAGTATGACTGGAGTAGAGAGATTGAAAGAGAGCATAGCAGGTTGAGCCGGAGTCAGTGAACCAGTGCAGCCCTATTTTCTGAATGAAGTTTTATTAGAAGAGAGCTAATGTCCATTTGTTTACCTATTTTTCATGGCTACTTCAAGGTACAACTGTAGAGTGGAGATGTGGAGACAGAGACAATCTGTCTCACTACACTTACCTATTTACCATCTCTCCATCTTTTTGTAGAAAATGTTTGTGACAGGCAGGAAATGGTTAGGGGTTATGCTAGAATAGAAAGGGAAGAGTATAGTTAGAAATGAATAGGTACTAGATGCAACTTGAAGAGAGGGCAGATGGAATTTCCTGATATTCTGACTGTGCAGTTGGGAGAGAAAGATAGGAGTGAAATGATGTCAAAGGTTTCTAGCCTGGGCAATTGGAAAGATGGCAATAAGTAAAATAAGGAAAGCGTACATAGATTAGATGTCCTGTTCCCTTTCTCTCCCAGGGGAAAGAGAACAAATTGGAGATTCTGCTTCATACATGTTTAGAAAGTAGAAACGAAGAAAAGGACCCATTTGGAATAGAGGCCTTGTCCAGATTCTCCACTTGTCCAGCAAACCTATTTCCTCTTCCACTGGCCAGATGTCTCTTTCTCATGAACCCTGAAGCTGTGTTTTGACTTCTTATTCAAAACACCCAACTGAGGAAGCACAGACACTAGGTGCCATGTAACTCACATTGAGGCACTCACATTCTGCCTCAGAGTCTTAACTACTGGGGGAAACAGAGCTCTGTTTCAGGGAACTGAAAACTGCAAGATCCTAAATTTAAAATAATTATGTTAAAAGGTTAATCAGGATTTCAGAAAGATGGAGGCAGTAGTGTAGTTTGGAGTCTCCCAAAAGAAAAGAAAAAGACATATTTGGACTAGAGGTCATGGAAAGAGATTAAACAAAGCAAAACCCTGGAGTAATATTTGCCACAAAAATAGAGAACACAGTTTTCCCTATGAACGTCAGAACAAGAGAATAGGGAAAACCACCAGGAGGAGGCAGCAGACCTACCTGGCAGCCCTACTTGCTTCAGAGGCAATGGGAGACAGGAGGCTTTCAAGCCTCCTGCAGGCATTCCCTGGAAAGTAGAGCAGGCCAGCAGGAGAAGAACAGTTGAAACTGAGAGGAGTTTTGGCCAACCACAAAGTGAGTCTTCTCATGCAGGTTTGATCACCACCTCTCCCAAAGAAACCACAGTTAACAGCAATTCAAAACCCAAAAGTCCTCTTTATTAATTATCTATTAATTCTATTATAATTCTTTATTCAAGTTCTAAGTGTTAAGTGTATATCAGAATGAATAAATTTATATATTTATATTATATATATATAAATATATATGTGAAAAAGCATTTGCAACCCAAGTGGTAATAGAAGGCCTCTATATTATCTATAAATCAACTCTATTCCATTTCTTTATTCAATTTTTAAGTTTTGAAAATATATCAAAATAAATAGATTTGTCCCTACTTATAGCTACATATATGTGGATACCTGTATGGTGCCCAAATGGTACCAGAAGACCTTTTCATTACTTATTTATTAAGCAATTCTATTACATTTCTTAACTGTATTTTTATTAACTTTTAAATATATAGAAATCAATAAATTTTGAGCTATCAATATATATAAATGTGGAAAACTATTTGGTATTCAAATGTTACCAAAAAGTCTGTTATTATCAGCCTACTAATCATTTCTGGTACATTGCTTTATTTAATTTTATGCTATTTTGAAACTATATCAGAGTGAAAGAATTGTTATCTATCTATCTAAAATATCATATCTGGAACACATGTTTGGTACCAAATGGTACCAAATGGCCTGTTTATAATCCCTGAAATCTCAGTTTTTTCCAGAAGACCTCTGTATTACTTACATCCTAACCAATGTTATTACCTTTCTTCATTTACTATTATTAAATTTTGAAAACATATAAGAATAAATAAATTTGTATCTATCTACGTTCATGAGGAAACTACTTGGTAGCCAAGTAGCACCATTAATCTTAGCAGCTCTTACACTGTGTAGCCATAGTAGTGAGCAATGTCCATATCTCTTTCCCTCTCAATGAAATACTGCACTCTCCCCAGAGCAGTGTATTTGGCAGCATTCTCTCGCTCTTGTTGAGCCTTCTTCTTCATGGCTTCCCTCTCTGGCCTCTGCTCTTCTGTGATGGGAGTTGACATGACTGGCTCAGGAACATTGGGTTTCCTCCATGGAATTGGTTGTAAGGCAAAGTCTTGGAGGAGGTACCTGTTTTGAGGCTTGGGTGGTTGTGACTGGAACTTGTTCACAACAGTGGAGAGAGGGTTTTGCTGGACAGAAGTGCATGATGACATTCTGTAGGGTGCAGGCCTAGAGGCAGCAGACTGAGGGACACTTGGCTGGGTAGAAGTGGTCAAGCCAGAATGCATTGAGGTGGATATAACTGGCTGAGCTGGCTTGGCAGGACCCATCACAGATGTGTTGGCAGTTGCTGGTCGTGACTGCTTGAGTGCCAAGGGTTGAGCTGAGCCAGTAGGAGCAGGCTGGGCAGAGTGAAACACAGTGGGTCTACGTGAGGCCAGAGAGAGTGTCCTCCGACATACAGGTCGAGGTTGAGGTTTCTCTGGGGACAGAAAAGGCAAAGGCACCAATTTCACCTTCCCAGGAGGTGGAAGCTCATTCTGGGATGGAGATGGACACTCCTTTTCAGCACTGATATCTGGTTTCTGGGCTTTGCCTTGAGTTTTCTCAGGTCCTTTAACCGCCAGCCAGGGTTTCACAGCTGGGCAAGGACGGGGGTCTTTGGTACTGATTGACTTTCCCAGAGCCCTGGAGGAAGAGAGCCCAGTTTTCTTCTCATTCCTCTTCCCCAGTGCATGAAACACCTGCACCGACTCCAGCATGTGCATGCCTAGATAGCTTCGAGGCTTTTTAAAGGTCTCTTGGCTGAGCTCAGGTTGATTTCTCTTCCTCTTCGCTTTAGAAACCATTGGCTTCTCTTCTGCCTTGACCTTATTGCCTGACTGCTTACTCTCTTCACATTTTTTGGAGTTGCTTTCTCTGGTCCTTTTGTTCTTTTCTTGCTCATGGCCCTTCACTTTGCTGTTCCTGCTGGATGTAGTGTTCTGCGGTTTGCTCTTAGAATGCTTGGCTGTGTTCACAGGAGCCCTATGACTGTCTGCATCACTGCAAGTGACCTCTGCCTCTAATGGGTGCTGTGGGTACTTTGGCTGCATTTTGGCCTTAGGTGGTCCATCAGGAGGCTCAGAAGCTTTGTGCTTGTTCTTCCTAACTGCATCAGACGGATGCTTTATGACACTTTTTTCCTGCTCCTGAGTCACCATGATGGCTCTGGTATCATTGGCTTGAGTAATTGTAGGACTTTCAGGTTGGTCAAGGTCTTTCAAGGAAGGGAAGAGCTCAGGAAGTTCAATATCCTCAAACAGTGCAGTGAGGTCTGCAAAACCACTGCGAGATTCAATCCCATTTTCAAGTGTGTCTTGGTTCTCAAGACTCAGGCTACTCTTTCCCAGATTGACATGTTCAGAAAGAGGCGTCTCCTCTTGGTCCAGAGGACCAATGGAGGCCAGAAGTTGCTGGATATAAGGGATTTCTACAGGGAGTAGTGGAGGATCCTGGTTTTCTATTGCCATCTGGTAGGCATCCAGGGGCTTTGAAAGGATGGCTTCAATGTCATCCAAACTGTTACTATCTGTTTGTTCCTGGCTTTGAGTTGGAGGCAATGCCAAGAAATTAGTAGAGGTCTGACCTGGAATTATTACTGAAGTGTCCCCAATTTCAGTTGGTGGATTACTCTCAAGTATTTGGATATTTTGGATATTTCTGCTACTGCAGGAGTTGGGGAATTCTGGAGGCTGTGGCAGACAAAATGTCTGACTGGGAGGTTTGAATCCCACAGAAGCCTCCATCCCTAGAGAAGTTTCCATCACTGCAAAGGAATCAAGGAAGTTGGTAAGTAGGGTGCTCCCCCTCCACAGCAACACAATATATCAGGAGCTTGCCAACTGTGAATGAGGCATTTTTCGTAGCTTTTCCTAAGGACATGGACATGTCTGTGTAAGGCAGTAGGAGCTGACCATTAGTTACCAGGAATCACTAGATGTCATCGCTTTGGGCTGAAACATCATCATGGCAGTATGGCTGCTTGGTAACCCATTTGCCTATGTGGGAAAACCACTAAAATATTTTATGAATCCAGTCATCACAAGTACAGTTCTCTGAAATCTCTCCTTCTCCCAATAGTATATGAACACTTAACACCATGAACTAGGAGGGGTTGGATTACTTCCTGATAAATATGTATGAATGGACAGAGTTTGAAACACCTGCTTCACTCAGGATCTTCGTTTTTTCAGTTTATGTTTTTTATTCCAAGTATTATACCTGTACTTAAACATGGACTTCATCACTCAGGATCTTGAGTATAAATATTAAGTCCTGGAGTAAGTTGAGGAAAATTACACTGTCACTACCATGGTCAGGTTTGAAGTATCTCCCCAAGAGACTAAAGTAAGATTGGGGAATATTTTTATAATATGGTGGTATGGGGTACTGATCTATCAAGGCAATGAAACTCAGCCTCCTTCAGTGTGCTGCTGGAGGTCTCTTAAATGCATTGTGGATGGTCATTATGGTGTCCTGTACTCTCCTCTTACAGAATCTGAATATGTAGTGTCCTGAACCAGTAGAAGGGCTAAAGTATCAGGACTTCAATTCTATGGATCTGCAGGCCCCCAGCTCCCAGCTGCCTATTTGACCCTCCTTTTGTTTGCTCATCCTATTCCTTCCACTTCTTGCTATTTGTACTCACCTTGAAAACTTGTGTCTGTGATGGGTTGAGTGGACACAGAGTAGTAGATATCAGAGGTGGAGACTGATGGTAGGACATTTGTGGGGTGAACCTCCTTCAGCACCATCACCATTTCTGCTTGAGGGGCAGAGACACTACTTCCTGAATATGACACAGAGCCATAGGATGGCAGGTAGGGGCCACATTCTCCAGAGAGCAGAGGCCCCACAGTGTTTTGGTCACAGTAGTAGACCTGGTTTTCTTCTTGGTAGGGAAGTGACAGGGTATGTTCCTGATTTATAATCTGAGATGGTGTACCCTGGACAAGCCTGGCAGACAGTGATGGAAACCCAGGGACCATGGCATTGACTTCTGAAGTTGTATCATATTGGGCTGTCATAGACCTGGAAGGAGCTGCTGTGTTCTGATCAATGACAGTCACAGTAAAGTCCCTGAGTGAAGATGACTTCTTTTCAGCACCTCCCGTGATATCCCACTGAAAAATACTTGGATAGGAGGCAGGTGTCATGGGGTTCTGGTGCTGACTAGTAACACCAGACAACATGGCTGTGCTAGAATGTTGATAAAGGTAGGCACTGCCCATGAGTGGCTGGAAGAAGGTGCCAGTGTTTGAGGGCAGCAGCCATGCTGAACTGACAGCTGGAGCAGAGGCTCTGGAGAAGTTGCAGACACTTCCTGTTAGGGAAGCTGCATTGCTCACCATAGGAAGGGTGAGATGCAGAGAATTTGCAGTTCCGAGTAGAGAAGAATTCTGGAAATTTTCTGTAGGAAGCAAGAGGGTGATGAAAAAATTGATGAGACTGAGAGACTGGTACAATACTTGAAAAATTGTATGATCTTAAGGTTGTGGCAGTCAGGAAGCCTCTAATACCACTATCATTGAGATACCCCGAATCAAACCATTTAGCATGCTGCAAGTGTTGGAGCCTGTTTGTGCTCTTCTGACGAACTGCCTTTTCCCTCCAATTGGGCACAGAAGACCCTCCTGGTCTGGTTCACACATTGTTCCCTACAAGCATCCTTCTTCCTGTGCTATCTTTCTCTGGGCCTTCACTAGTTTTGACTCATGAAGACACTGTTCAACAGAGACATTTAGAAGTTAGAGAACATCTAACATTATCAATTTGCAATTGTGTAAACCAAGAGTCATAGAAGTATGATTGACTTGTTCAAAATCACTATCATTTTATAGAAAGGTACTCCCTGACAAGATTCTCCTCTGTAGAGAAAGTCCCGAAGTTAAGAGAACAGAATTTTATTTGTTCTTGTTCAGAGAAAACAGTACTGATATGTCCACTGTTTTCTTCATTGTCTCATTTTCCTTGTGAAGGTCGCATGTTATTTCCTGGAGTTCACTTGTACTATCCAGATGGTAATTTAAGTGGTCATTGTTTTTGCTCTTCATTCCTGAATTCTCATCCTACATCAACATGACTCTCTGAGAGTAAGTTTCTCAAGAAATGCTTCTTGGAAGAAAAAAGTTATTTAAAGTTTCTGAGCTTCTCGTTACCCATCTGTAAGGTAGTTATAATAATACTAACATTTGTAATTCAGCCATGAAGAAAAGTGACATATAAGAATTAAATGGAGGAGGATATAGTAAGTTCTGAAAAGATAGAAAGGCAGAAATGAAAAACATCACAGAACTTCAGAGGGTGCCTAGATCTTAATGAAAATTTGTATAAGCAGCAGAGTCAAAGCATTGCAACCTTAGTAACAAATGATGTTACGTTATCATACATATAACATTATGCACGTGAATGATTCTGCTTTATTTAATGAATACTGTTAGCAGAACACTACCCACAATTGAAGTTGATTTTGATTGAATTTCTAATCAGTACCTATAGTCAGAAAGAGTATATACAACAAAAAGTGTGTAATAAGCAGCAAATAAGTAAATGTGAACGTATAAGTAGCCACAGTATGTAGATAAATATTTCAGTAAAAATTGTTATGAATTCACATGCAGTGCAACACAACTGCAGTCTCAGCTGTTCAAGAGCCTGAAGCAGGAGGATCACAATTTAGATGTCTGGCCTTGGCAATTTAGCAAGACTGTATCAAAATAAAATTTAACAAGATTAACAAATTTAATTTGGGATGTAGCTCAGTGGTAAAGTGTCCCTAGGTTCAATCCCCAGTAGTGCAAATGAAGAAAATCCAAACCAACCCTTTTCTTCCCTGCCATATAGAAAAGGAAAAACTGAAGCAAAAGAGCAGTAAGAATCTGGGCATGGTGGGGTGGTCTGTGGTCCCAGCCCTCTGGAGGCTGAGGCATTGGAATTGCTGGAGTCCAGGAATTCAAAATCAGCCTGGGCAATGTAGCAAGATCCTGTCTCAGAAACAAAACAAAATGTGTTGGGGATATAGCTTGTGGTAGCATGCATTCCTAGCATATATGTAATTCTCGGTTCAGTCCCCGACACTGGGAATAAGATATGAAAATGAAGAAAAAGAAAGAAGGAAGGAAGGAAGGAAGGAAGGAAGGAAGGAAGGAAGGAAGGAAAGAAAGAAAGAAAGAAAGAAAGAAAGAAAGAAGGAAGGAAGGAAGGAAATTTTGTACAAAGTAGAGAACAAAACAAGAAGTGTACAATAATTTCATCACTGTGCTTGCTCATCATCTTGTAAATATTACCCATACCAAGTAAAAGATATTAATCCCATTAGGTAGATATTTCAATTAATATAAAACATTTTTGAATAATCATTTCAGTTATAAAAATCAGGAATCTCACTTTAAAAGAATCCCAAATTTAAATTTATCGCCAAAACCTAGTTTATAATCATCTTTAAAAGGAAACTGTTGTACCTAAAAAATAGGGTATCCTCAGTGAAACCCTATTTCTACCCTCAGTTTCCTTGCTAGTCTGTTAATCTAGAAAAAAATCACACTACTGTATCTGAAAAAAATCACACTACAATATAAAAATACAATTCCAACATATTTTTTGAGGTTCACTGGAGCAATTGTTGAACCCAGGGCTTTGAACATACTAAGCATCCACTCTGCCCCTGACAGAATCCCCCAGCCCAAAAAATTCTTTAAAATGTAGAAAAACCCAAATGACTTCACAAAATTATTTTAGATAAATGTGGAATTTAAGATATGGAGCTTGACTTTTTATTCTTACAAACTCTATCTTTTAGTTCTTAGGTTTAAAAACATGAATGACTATTTGTATGTACTCTGTTGAAGAAACAAACTGTAAAGAAGAAAAACAGCTTCTGCTTGAAAACTCCCTATTACACAAAGGAATGCATCCTTCTGATGCAGGTTAGGGAACATCATTTTTTAAAAATCCATGTAATTTAGAAATCAGAGTAAACTAGTACATGGAAAATGCTGTTTCCCCATCCCTGCCTCTCACCACTTTCATTAGCATGTTTAGTGGAAGACTCATCTCTAAAACACACTTTGAAAATGTTCATGTTCAAACTGTCTAGGTCGTCTGTTCAAAGAGGACATAGGAAAAACCCAAACAACCAAAAGGGTCATTTCTGAGAAACGGCCTTCCTCAGTGATACCCTATTTCTACCCTCAGTTTCCTTGCTAGTCTGTTAATCTAGAAATTCTCTCAACCAGCCTCAATTGTCCAGTGCTGGGAAGATTTCACTCTATGTTCTCTGTGTCGGTTTGAAAGTGTTGTTTCTCTTGGAATCCATCCCAACCAACCTCTTTTGTCCTGAGAACATCTCCATGCTCTTCATCTCTTTCATTCTCACACTTTCTTCTCCCTTCTTTTGATATTTCCCCCCTCCCCACCAAGTTCAGGTTGCCTGTGCTTCAACAGTCCCCAACTTCCTTCTCCTAGAATATCTGCATCCTTACAGTCCTGTACTCTTCCTCCCCTCTTCCTAGTTCTCTTTTCACATAGTTCAAACAGAAACTCCAAAATATATGAATGTCGCTTATTGAACAACACTAAATTTGAAATCCTGAAGTGGAAATTCTGGTGGAGGGAGATTGTGATAGATGAAACCTACTGGTACATAGAGTGAGTTTTCTTCCCTGCCTTGGATTTCCCTCTTTCTGTTGAAACAAAACACTCCTGAAATTTGATTTCATTCCCTGTACACATGCACCTAGAAAAGAAAGGGACCAGTCCATAGGCAGTCTCTTATCCTCATAGAGCAGATGAGGAAACAGATTTTGTTGTAGAGTAAATGAACATCCATCCCAACCTAGTACACGTCAAAGTGAAAACTCAAATTAGGTCTAATTTTCTAGACCTAATTTTCTAGTTCTTTTTTTTCTAGTTCCTTTTTTTCCCTATTATTTTAAGCTATTTGGACTCCATTAGTAAATTTAGGCAGCAAAACGTCTAATGACAACTTTAAAAAGTTTCTTTCCTTACCTGACATGGTCAGAGAGGAGGTAACATTAATTGCAGGTACAAAGGATGAGGAGACCACCCCAGAGGATGTCTGGGTGACTGAGGCTAGGGAATGCATGTTTCCCAGTATGGAGTTCACTGGTCACTCTTCACTGGCCACTGGTCACTGGTCACTGATGACTGCTTACTGGTCACTGGTCATTTGCGATGATGAAAATTTGTTTCCAATTCCATGGAAACCCTAAGATTCTACCAGGTGGCAGTAGGTTAGGTGGGAGAGTGATGTCACAAAACAGGCAGTTTAAAGGTATGAGGTAGCCAATAGGGAGGTCAGATTCTCGACCAGAAGGGGGGATTGGGTGGATAAAATGACAAGAGAGTTGATTGGGTGAGAAACTGACAGACTTATAATAGGACCTAAATGTCCCAGGTCTAGGAGGTGAAATCCTACAAGAGGGATAAGAGAGGACCACATTTCCCAGGTTTTGTGTTTGGGAGATCATCTCAGTGTTCATTATTGTTCATTTAAAATTATTCATATGTTATATGTTATATTTAGCATTCTAATAGGTCACAATGTGCACATAATTATATATTACATGTACAGTTAATATTGCTGATGATGGAAGAAAGAGATATCTGGTTTGAGCAATTCTAGTTGTTCTGGAAGTATGGAAGTTGATCTGATTACTTAACTTACTGCAGCTTCCAAGGATTCAAGAAAGGGATTAGAAATCTTTATTATGTTGTTTTCTTGTAGGTAGATGCAGTACTTTTATTAATTTATTTTTAGGTGGTGCTGAGGATTAAACCCAGTACCTCATATGTGCTAGGCAAGCACCCTACCACTGAGCCACAACCTCAGCCCTAAAGAGGGTTTTGAAAACCTAAGATTAAGGTGAAGTTCCTAGAGTAACACTGTAGGGAATGATGTAATGATGTGTTCCAAGTTTTTCAATAGGGTTTTTTGAATTCTACTTTCTTGGATCTGGGTTGTGCTGGGCCTGGTAGACTTGTTACTCTCTTCTATTCTGCTCCTCTCACCCCTCTTCCTTGCAGACATTGTTGCATGGACAGTACTTGATTTTTCATTCCCATATTCATGGATATTACTTTTTTTTTGACTTCATGAAGCAGGGGACTTGTTTTCTGTGATTCTTTGGAAAATGCATTTGAACTTTAAAAGCAAACACTGGAGCCATGGAAGACCAAGCTCACTGTAAAATATCCCTCTTCTTGATTTGGGCTGTGCTTTTTTCACACATCATTTGCCATGGATGGCTCCTTGGGTCAGGTAGACATCCTGCCTTTGGGTCTTTCATCTGTGAGAGGCACTGAGGGTTCTTTCTCTCTTCTTATGTAAGTGAATCCAGTGTGACAGTTACTGTATCTTCCTCTTCCTTGCAAACAGCCACTATAGAATCTGGGGCTTCCCACATTCTTTGTCTGCCAAGCTTGGTTTGAAGGCTCAGAGAAGAGTTAGAAAACAACTTTAGTAGTATATAGGGAAAGTGAGAGTAGAAAAAAGAGGCAAAGATGGACTTTTAAATTTTTTTGTTTGTCAGACACAAGTCAACACATTTTGGTCTCATTTTGTGTTAATAAAACAGACAATTCATTTTCTTGTGTGGGGTATTGAAATCGATGACACTTTACTGTTGAGTCACTTCCAGTCCTTTCTGTTTTATTTTGAGGAGAATTCAGTAAAATTAAGATAAAAATCATATATATAATATTCTTTAATTTTTCTTTCATAGCATTTCATTTTTTTGTTCTCTATTAATGTGTTTGTAGACTGCGAACAGCTCTTAAAGGCTCTGGAGTTTCAATTCACTTTTTTTCTATGACATTTTAAAGAAATCCAACATTGTATGACACATTGCATGTTTTTCTATTGATGATTTTTTTTTAAAAAATAGCGTTTATTTTTATTTTTTAAAAGTTTGAGAACATCTCCATGCTCTTCATCTCTTTCATTCTCACACTTTCTTCTCCCTTCTTTTGATATTTTCTTCCCCCACCAAGTTCAGGTTGCCCTGTGCTTAAACAGTCCCCAACTTCCTTCTCCTAGAATATCTGCATCCTTACAGCCCTGTACTCTTCCTCCCCTCTTCCTAGTTCTCTTTTCACATAGTTCAAACAGAAACTCCAAAATATATGAATGTTGCTTATTGAACAACACTAAATTTGAAATACTGAAGTGGAAATTCTGGTGGAGGGAGATTGTGACAGATGAAACCTCCTGGTACATAGTGCGAGTTTTCTTCCCTGTCTTGGATTTCCATCTTTCTGTTGAAACAAAACACTCCTGAAATTTGATTTCATTCCCTGTACACATGCACCTAGAAAAGAAAGGGGAATTTATTTTTAATTTTTTAAAAGTTAATGTGTGCATTACAGGAAAAATAAAAAAACAAGTAAAGAATAAATCATCCAGTCACAAGCAGCTTAGTTGGACATGTCCCTCCAGGTCATGCGTATACACATATGATATCCTATTTTGTGATTGAGATTGTAGTGTGTATCTTGCTTTTCCACACCTCATAAATATTCACCAATTCTAAATCCCAAAGCTACACGATTATTTTTGATAACTAAGAATATACTATACCAACTCAATCTGTTATCCTTTCTTGGGGACAAATATTTCACTGAAGACAGAAATGACAACAGGCCTTTAGATAGACATATTGGCAGAGTTACAACTAAAATAATGCATTCCCTTAATGCTCAATTTAAAATGAGACAAAGCAACAGAATACACCAAGATGGTTTCATTATCAGATTTCTACTACTAATATTAGCAAGAATCCAGTGAATTAAAGTATTCCCATAGTACAGGCAGAAGATGCACACACCAGTGGTTCACAATGAAATGTAAATCCTTGAGCATTTGCACACATCTTTCAGTGTGTGCATCCCTGTGCCCCTCTGCTCCCTAATGAACAAGTCCTGATACACACTGCCCAGAGATAAAGCAATTTCATGTCCAAGATGCATCTTTTCTATCAATTATAACAAAAAGTTTACAAATTGGCTAATTCACTACTACTATTTATGATTTGCTGTCACCTCAAGACATCTAGAAAGCTTAGATGTTGTGAAATAAAGTATGAACTTTGTGCACAAAAAACGTAAGTATTTTACCAAAAATGCACATATAGATCTGGGGTTATAATCTAAACCTGTCTTCCAGATATGGAGACACTAGCAAAGAGCACATCACCTCACTCTTCCTCTTCTCCCTCTTCACCATTCCAGTGACTAAATTCAGGATTACCCCCAGCTCCAAGAGGTGGATTAACAAAGGTCACTCCCAGAAGACAGTTCTTAAAAACTAAAAAAAGGATATTTATTATATAGAGATTATTTTGCTACTTCTAAAAAACTTTGGGCATTAGGACTTATCCTTTAATACCCAGGAATATTAACTAAACTGCACATATAACAATGGCTAGATAATCTGAACTAATCTAAGGGGCACAGAGTGCTTCTCTATGCATACTTTCTCATTCCCCCACCCCACCACCCAGTGATTCTTCCACATACTCTCCAAGACATCAAGTTCAACGATTCCATTCTCCTAAATGGCAACCATTCCTACGTAGTAACAAAAAATACTTTCAAGGGCATTACTTTAGTTCTCTACTTTTACCATGTGTTGTGCACTTTTAAACATCTAGAAAGACTAGATATTTCCAACTATACATACAGTAGCACTGAGCAAACTTCAACACTTCCTGAACAAAGGCTGCACTTTGAAGCAAAACCCCCTTGTTTTAAAAGCTAGAATTTGAAAGTGTCTCCAAACAAAAACATTCTGGCTTAGAACCCTTCCCCTTCTAGTCTCACATGAACCCAGGGGTCAGATATATGCACCTGTAATGCTGAGAGATGACTAACAATTTCACATCCTAAGTGGTTTTAAGAACAGCCTTTCCTATGAATTTAACACGAAGTATACTCAATGTGTTAGTTTACTAACTCTACTTTTGTCATACACTGGCAACCTCTTTAACATCTAGATAGACTAGATGTAAATTAGGACTCCTTTGTCCTTTATATACACTATTTACACAGCATAGTAAAACAACACTCACAGATATGAGACAATGGTCAATCTTGCTTCACAGAAAATACATTGGTATAAGCCCTGTGCATTTTCTTTTCCTTCTTCCTCCCTAAACCAGCACAAATACAATGTGTACTGCTCAGAGAACTATTTTGATCATTCCATTTCCACAAGACAGATATTTCATTATGGATTTTAACAAAAAGATATCTACAAATGTTTTATTTACTACCACTACTTTTAACATACTTTGTGCATTCCTAAACATCTAGAAAGACTAGATGTTTCAAATAAGGACTTAAGTTTGTCCACTATGTACATAGTAGTGTTAAATAAACTACACACATGTAACAATGGTCACATCTAAAAGTGTCTTCTAAGTAGGATCATCCTGGCCTAGAATCCTTCATTTCTTTCACTTCTTTCTCCTATGTCACATGTGCCATGTCTAAGTGTCACATGATGTTATAATTTCACTTCCAAAAGTCCTTTTCAGAAGAGTGCCTTTCTATGAATTTTAACACAAAGTGTACAGAATGTGTTAGTTTACTAACTCTACTTTTGTCATACATTGGCAATGTCTTTAATATCTAGAGACTAGATATTATAAAATTAAGACTCCTTTGTCCAGTATATATACAATATATACAGTACAGAAAAGTTAAATGAAATGCACATTACAGGGCAATGGGTAAGAAAAAGCTGCTCTCAACTTGATGATTGTTTATGTTGAAGTATCATGAATTAACACAACCTAATGGATGTGTGCAGAAAATCAGAGAAAGGCATGTGGAAAAAGGATTGTGTGGTAAGTTCTACTGTGCACCAAAGGATCAGGTGTGTAGGTATTCAGCCTGACTTGATCTAAATTGCTGTTGGTTTTGATCCCATGGAGAGTATCTGTTTCACTAACTTATGTTGTAACTGTGATAAAGCAAGTCAGTACTTATTTGCTAATTATATATGTATGTTTTTAATTTTATATATGTATATATATGCATATATATAGAGAGAGAGAGTGAGAGAGTGAGAGTGAGAGAGAGAGAGAGAGGAGAGAGACTAAGTGCTGACTTGGGGGAGTACATCTATGAATGTAATGATTTTCATTGGTGGTGAGCTTTTATGCATGCCTTGATTGTTCTGTCTAGAGACTTCCTGGAGCCAGTTAGTAGAAAGTTTGTGATCAAAGATTTTAAGAGCCTACAGGAAGACAAGCTCACATATAGGATAAGTAGATCATATAAAAAGTTCTATGAAGATCAATGTTTCATTTATAGGTCTATATTTTCGCATCTCTTCCAATGCTTATTATGTATATGATCTTTTTCACAGTTCTCTGTGGGATAGTACTTGCCTATGAAGAAATTGTGGAAATTTTGGCAATGTAAAGGTACAGCTTGGACTATGTAAATTTTTTCAAGGCTGTGTTCCCACTTTTTACTTTTTATTTTGGATAACTTACTTCTACAATGCTTTTATGTAACATAGCCTAACAACTAAGTATTGGCAAGGTATATCATTCCCTATGTTCTCATGGTAATCAATTAAATCCATAGCTGCTAGAGGTTAAGGTGGTTGATGTAAGATAGTGAGGAATGTGTTGTATTTTGGGGTTTTTTTGTTACTGTAACTAACACTTGAGATAATCACCTTATAAAGAGAATATGTTTATCGTGGTTCACAACTTTGGAGGTTTAGTCCATAGTCTGTTGACCCTATTGCTTTTGGGCTGTGTTAAGGTTTAACATCATGGATGGGAACATCATGGATGTTTTTGGTGGAACAAGCTGCTTACCTCATGACCTGGATGAGAAAGAGAGAGGATGGAGGAGAAGAGAAGGTGTTGGGCTCCATTATCACCTCCAATCCTATGCCCTCAATGACCAGAAGATCTCCTACTAGGCCCCCCACCATTTTAACAGTACTGTTTAGTGATCCAACAGCATACTGAGCTATTATCAGCCCCTCCTCTAACATCTTATTTTGAGACTGGGTCTCACTGAGGTGCTCAGTTTGGCCTGGAACTTGACATCAATTTGCCTCAGCCCCCCAAATAGCTGGAATTACAGACATACAACATCGTACCTCATTTAGGTCCCACCTCCTAAAGGATCCACCATTTTCCAGTAGTGCCAGGCTGGAGAGGAAGCCTTTACTACCTGGGCCTTTAAGGACATTCAGATAAAAAAATATAGTGTGTGATAAGATCATTTTGACAGCAATATACTTTTTACACACTAAAATATTCAGGTCCAATATGCAGTTATAATTAGGCAAATGCTGTTTACCTCTCCTGTTCCCCAGGTTTGGTATCTATTTGCTATTCATAGTTCCATCCACTCAATTCTAGCTTGGAGTCTCTGCATCATCTTAGCCTCTAAAATAAGTCTTAAATGTGGAAAGAAATCCCTAACGAGCTTTGTTCTAACACCATGGAAGTTAGCATCAAATCCTCCTCTGAAATATTCCAAGACTCTCTTGATACTCTATTTTTATGTACAATGGCATATTACCTGTGAAATAGCATAAATAAACATTTTATTGAGAAAAAAATATCCTCCTCTGACCTAAATCCTCAGTTTTTATATTGAGGGTATTGTCCCAGTGGCAACCCTATCCCTACTTTTAGTATTGATGAGAATATCTGGGACTCATCTTTCTGTCACATACCCATACCATCTATTTTTGACATCCTTTCACGTTCTCTCCATATACTTATTTTGATTTTATTAAGCACTGGAAGCCCTCAAGCCTCCATATGATACCTAGGCCCTACCAGATACCGTCATGTTTTATCAGTGTCAACTACTTTACTGTTGTTCCTATTATCCCTTACTCCTGTCTCTATTTTCCATTCCTGTGCACTATGGATTTGTGAAGACATTCTTTACCCCTTATTGGAACCACTCCTCTCCAAAGACCTGCACTTTGAAGGTTCCCATACTTTCTAGAAACTCTATCCTGCCTAGCTCTGGATTTTCTCCTCTCAACTATAATTGAGTGTGTTCTCACCCTGCTTATATCTTTCTGAAAACATGAATTGTAAGACCAACATAGCTATTCTAGTTTCTGAGAAATTTATGTCACATCTTATATTTTGTAATATTCATAAACAAATATGCCATTTATTCGTTGTAACCATTATATACCTATCAGATGTTTTCCTAGGTTCCAAAAGAATTTAATGTCAAGTTTGAATGTGTCTAATTGTAAGTTTGCAAATTAAAATTGTTGTGAAGATTAATAACAGTGCATGTAATTGTTTAATTAGAAACAGAAAAGTAAAAATTATTTTGAAGAACTATTGCTATTATCATAATTATTTACAGGTTAATGTGGAATTCAGTACTTTGTCCTGTCTTCAGACACACTGCTCTTTGCTCTTCTACTTGTAGCTGAATTGGATTTTTCCTAACAGGTCAGTCCCCATGCCTGAAAACTATGTGAGATATTGCACTTGAGCTCCACTCTTGTTTCTCTCAATGTTGCATTGTTTTGGTATTTGCTCAAACATAACCAAGTGTTATGTACTTTTAGCATGATACCTCTCATGTGATAGGAACTGGGTAAATGTTTATCTTGGATCGAGATTGTAGGTTGATATAATTTCTGGAGGACAATTAGGCAGTATCTTTCAAAACGTTAAGTTTGTGTGTCTTTCATTCCAGAAATTCCCTTTCTAGGAATTTAGATATAGCTGTATATATGAATAAGGATAGTTCATTGCCTGGTCTGTAACAGAAGACCAAAACCCAAACTAATGCTCAAGATCCATCAGTATGGGACTGTTTAAGTAAATGATGATACTTATAGTTATGTTACTTACAATTCATGCAGTGCTCTATGGTCATTAAAAACTTGCATGAATACACTATACCTGAGACAAATCAGTAGACACATTCTAGACACATTGAGAAACCGTATAGTATGCTCCTCTTGTGCAAGAAGAGGATATACATGTATTTGAAAGTAAATATTTATATCAGATATACAAAACGTACATGTGAACACCTGGAAACAGCTCAAAGAAAACATACGGAACTGGGTGCAGTGGGACCTTACTTTTTATTCCAGGGCCTGTGGAATTTGAGTTCTGGAGTGCTCCCAGGAACTCACAGACCTGTGCTACAGGCCTCCGGCGAAGGAGGGCGCTGTCGCCACCAGATCCCTGTTTGTAAATCTCGCGACTCGTCCCGCCGGCGCGTGAAGCCATCACGATGGGCAGTGGCGCAGGGGCAGTGGTGACGCGCCGGCACTCGGTTGGTAGCTGCTGGGAGCGCTGCAGACCCAGAGTTTTGTTCTGGCACTGAGGAGGCCAGACTGACGGCTTTAACCCGCTTGGCATTGCGAGGAGGAGGGGCGGTATCTCGGGGCCCACATGATCCGATGGCATCACGTCTGTTAGGTCTAATTGGGCGGCTGCAGGGGGAGGGAGCACGGTCACCTAGCAACACGCTGTGCCAGAAGTGACCAATGAGGCACACCTGCTGACCCTGACGTCCACCTTGGGTCCACCTTTTCCTGGGCAGAACCCCTTGACCCCCTTCCTCTGTACAAAAACCCTGAGCAGCCAAAGCCACGTGCGATTTCTCCTGGCTCTCCCACTCCGACTTTGGGGGGGGCGGTGTAGAGATTTCGCCCGGGACACACATTCCAATAAAATCAAGCTACCACTATTGTCTGACTCTGGCGAGCGCACTCTTTTCACCCGCTGCCGCCTTTGGGAGCTCTACCCGCCAGGCCGCGCCGACCCTTTCGTGAGTTTTACAACGTCCGCAGTGGCTGGGGCTGGGGACACGACTTCTCTGGACGCCCCCCCAGCAAAGAGGAAGGGCGGAAACCGCATCCCGGAAAGCTAATGTGCGCTGGCTGCTGGGGATGGCTCTTCTGGCTCTTTGGTTCTGGGGTGGGCTCCCTGTCTGTGGACTTCGCCTGACAGTGCCCCCCGCGAGCTTGGCCCGTGTGCCCGGGATTAGAGACTTTGTGGCTACGCCACCCGCAGAAGCTGAAAGAAACGGTGTGTGGCGTTGTGGGATTCGCCCACCCTTTTAAAACTGAGGCTCTGTGCCTTGCTTCTTGCGTCAAATACTGCTTTGAGGGGGGCCTTGTTGTTGGGGACACTCCGTAATCACGGAGACGGAACACCCCCTTGAATTCCTCAAGTCGTGTTTCCTCAAGAAAATATGAGTAATAAGATTTGAATTTGAACGACTTTCACAGTCCCTGCCAGAGACCTTTCATGTAAAGTAGGTTTGCATCATTGCTGGGAATCTCTAAAGCAACCTGGTGCTTCATAACAGGTGCCACCTGAGAGACCTTCCTGTATATCCCCGGATGGTTAGTTTCGAGACCGTGTGCATATGTGCAGTGGAACCGTTTACTCCTTGAAATCTTCCTGTTTGTGCAGTGGAACCGTTTACTCCGTGAAATCTTCCTGTCCTCTGTTCCAAACTGCATTGAGTCCCTTTGATTTTATCTCCTGAATATCTGTTAAATCTGCCAACTCTTCTCCTTCAGATCCTAATGCAGGTCTTGGTTACAGTTGAGTGCAATAGCTACTATATATCTATTCTCTCCTTTTTCCAGTCTGTTCTTTGCAAAAATCTTTTAAATACTTCTTTATGAAGAATTGAAATTGAGTGAGACCCAGTGGTGCATGGCTGTAATCCCAGCTACTTGGGAGCCTTAAGTAGGAACATCACAAGTTCCAAGCCAGGCTCAGCAATTTACTGAGACCTTGTCTCTAAATTAAAAAAAAAAAAAAAGAAGAAGAAGAAGAAGAAGCTGTGGGTGTATAGTTTAGTGATTAAATGTTTGTGGGTATATCCTGAGCACCCAAACCATCTTGAAATTGAAATGGATTTGGGAGGTAGCTCATAGACATCAGTGTAAAGCCTTATTTTAAGAATAAAAGCAATCTCCTTAGATGGTCTGTGAGGCCCTGTATGGTGTGGGGTCCTCTGCTTCTGCAGCCCCACTTCTTTCCACTCTAGACTTCCTCTGCTTGAGATACATTGAATAAACCATAGATAATTCTAACTTGTTCTAGAGAAGAGAGCTCCAATATTACTTTTCAGGATTGACACCTCGCCTTTTAAAGCGAGGCTCAGAGTCCCTTCCTATTTGAAGAGTTTTCTGTTCCAAGAAACACTTTAAATTCTCTACCGATTGAATTTGATGCTATTAGTTGTATGAAGACTAAAAAATCGTGTTCAGTGAAAGAATTGAATTTAATCTACTGCACTGTGTTTTATGAATAACACGTTAGTATTTGGTACTGAGGTTATTTTTGTGAGGGATACAGAAGTTCTGTCCATCTGATTCTAGATATTCCTGATTTGTGGAGACCTTTGTTCTGTTGACTTGGATGTGTTTTCAGGATGGGGAGATGGAAAGAAGGAAAGTATTGATTGTTACCATGCAGTGATGAATAAGTTAATTGGCATGATGCAGAGCAGAGAGAAGGGACATGCTGTGTGGACTGGGACTCTGGTTTTCCAGAACCCTTTATTCTGTGCAAGGAGACAAGGCTAACATAGAGTTTGGCTAACAAAAAACATATCTACTAGGTAGAAAGACTGTCTCCCAGTTGCACAGAGGATGCCTGGGACTTGATTCATTGCTTTCAATGCTCCTTTGCAAAAGGTAAGCAAAAGTCAATTCCATATTCTTCAATTTCACCACTGTGGAATTTGAATTCTGGAGTGCTCCCAGGAACTTACAGACCTGTGCTACAGGCCTACGTGGAACACTGGGGTTCTTTTTCCTTTTCTTTATTCACATTATTAAGGAATTTTAATATACATAGCTATATGTATGTATTTTAACAGTAGATGACATTTATTCAATAAAAACTGTTCACTACATAGTTGTTAAAAAATTGCATAGTAATATGTACATCATAAAAATAGGTTCCTTTTTGGGTTGGGGTAAAAAGCCCCAGTCTCCTTGCTTGTAGGTCACTCCTGCAGGGAAGGTGTGCTCTTTTTCTCTCTGTTGGCTGCCTCGGCCACATAGGCAGGAGGAAGTCAGGTGGTTGTGGCCAGCAGAGGAGCAGCACAGACTCTGCAGAGGGATGGTGTCATCTTGCTGTGTATTTTGTGATGGGGAGCTTCTTTGGTGGGAGATGGGTTCTTTGGGATGTAGCTGCTCATAACCATGCTACCTTTAGCCTCTGTAAAGTAAAGGGGACATGTCTCTGCCATCCATCACTCATCTGGTTGTGAGTTTTAGACATATGCAAATAATGGACCCCTTATTTGTGGCTGTGTCTGAGAATTAGGAGTCACAACTCATGCATCCATATGGTCCACAGGATCTCACAGCAGGGGCTAGGTGTGGGGAAGTGGAGCATTGATAGGCAGCCTGACTTCATAGCTTCTGTGCATGGCCACTATATTAGACCATCTTCCTTGAAATGGAAAATGTAAAAAAAAAAAAATCCAACACTGACCTTGGTGTCTCAAACTTTGCCAAATTCCTGGCAGACCAGTATGAACTTGTGATGCCAAACATTACTTTTATTATTATTATTTTTTTTTTAGTGAGAGAAGTAGTTTTATTTTCAAATAAATCATTTAAAAAATCTTTTTTAGTCATAGATGGACACATTTTATTTATTTTTTTATATGGCACTGAGTATGGAACCCAGTGTCTCACTCATGCTAGTGAAGCACTGTACCACTGAGCCACATACTGAGCTTTACACATAGCTGTTAAGAATTAATCTTGTTTTAAGATTAATTCTGTTTGTTGGGATTGGTGAACTTTTTGTATTTGTCTTGATCATGGTGACCTTTACTCAGAGTTTATTGAGCCCACAGTGCTGTCACAGTACTAAAAGGACCTGACTGTGTCCACTGCATAGTAACATCTTGAGTTTGCACACTTTAAAATTTTCAACGTAAATTTACTTCTTAGCTCTCAGAGCCACATCATGGAATAATTATTCTATTCTGGGGTATTATTTTTGAAATTACAGTGATTTGGGTTGAATTTGAAGAATTCCCACATGCTGCCAAGATGCACAGCTTTTGCAACTTGCTCTTCAGTGCCATAGCTGCTGGGTGGCTTGTCTACTTACTCCTGTGACCCTTTGTGCCATTGCTTCATACAACATTGTGTTTAGAAGCATGAACAACTGTAGCCAAACCAGAAATATGGAGAAAGTTCTTTAGTCTCTTTCCTTTGAATCCGTCTCACTCATATGGAATTCAGCTACATAATTACTTTCCATTTTCATCTTAAGGAACAGCTTCCACATTTTTTCCCCATGTTTCTTTGCCTGCCTTCCTCTAGGAGCCAGGCTACCTCTGCTGAGGTGGGTGTTTAGTTTTAATTTCCCCTGCTCTGCACCAAACAAGGTAGTCTGAATCTATAGAACTGAGAATTCTCCATGAGATTCTACCTGGTAAATTCTCACTGCTGTCTACTGAGAAGTCTGTGTGTTCTAATGAACCATCAGCCAATGGTACTGTGACTGTCTTATCGAAAATAGTTTCCCACCAATGGTTTTTTTTTTTTTTTTTTTTTCCGTACTGGTGATTGAACCCAGGGGTGCTCCACCACTGAGCTGTATCCCCAGCCCTATTTTGTATTTTATTTAGAGACAGGGTCTCACTGAGTTGTTTAGGACCTCGTAAGTTGCTGAGGCTGGCTTCGAACTCTCGATCCTCCTGCCTCAGCCTCCCAAGTGCTGGGATTACAGGCGTGCGCCGCCGCGCCCAGCTCCCACCAATGGTTTTTAAATTTGGTCCGCTCTTTGTAACAGAGGCTATAAATATATGAACAAATTATCAGAACATTGCTTTTCAACCCTATCACACTCCATTTTCCCTTTGTAGTAAATGCTTCTTTTTGTGCCCTTTGCTCCCCATAAATAAGTTTGCAAATGAATATCATTTACTTCAAAACATACTTTTAAAGAAATCAGTATAATGCCCTAACTGTGAATAATACATGAAATTTATAATTCAGTAATGTATATTTCAATATTTAAATTAATGAGCATTAGCACACTAGAAGATATAAAGAAAGAGGTGTTTATACTATGAATGCAAGATCTACAAATATAGATTGTGACCCTGATGGGTTGTATTTCCATAGCAGTGAACAACTCAATAGATTTCAATAGATTTCCAAACAAAACAAAATACAGTGTTCAGTTTGTCGATAAGATGATTAGTGTCCTGAGAAATTCAATGGACATTAAAGTTGTGCAAAATTACTTTATTTGTGAATCAGAATTAGGTTCTAAAGCTTAGGTGAATAGCAATTGTTTTAAAAAGGTACATTAATGTTGACTAGGGTGTTCACAAGTCATTTAGTATGTGGAACATAAATAACACTAATATATTTGCATATTGAGTGAGCTTTTTTATTGCTATGGGTCATTGAAGAGAGGTTTGTAATTTAGCTTGCAGAAGACTAGAAACTCTCTTTGTATCTCAGTTTCTATCTCATAGTTTGTTAGTGTTATAGGATTTGAATAAATGTATAACCAGATTTTAGCATACATTTGCTCTCTTATTTCTTTCTCTCTGACAGAGTTTTGAAGCAAAACATGCTCCAGAAGAAACTTTTTCCTATGGATCATTTTAAGAAAATTTGAGAACTAAATGAAGAATTTGAATTGATTATTGATTTAACATATACACAGCGCTGTTATGAGACAGAGGTAAACTGAACCTTTAACTGAAAGGAACGTTGTGTCTTTTTCTTTCTTTTTTTTTTTTTTAATTTTCTAACGCAGGACTGAACTTGATCTCAAGGGCATTCAACTACTGAGCCACATCCCCAGTCCTTTTACACATTTTTGGTTTTTAGAGGACAAGGTCTCACTGAGTTGCTTATTGCTTCCTTGTTGCTGAAGCTGGCTTTGAACTTGCCATACTCCAGTCTCAGCCTCCCAAGCTGCTGGGATTACAGGTGCGCATCATTCTTCATTATGATATTAAAATAATTCATAGTAATTCCATAATGATTTCATAATTTTCATCTTAGGCTCCTGTGAGGCCTGACCTTCTTTCATGGTTAATAATCATATTAAAAGGAAACCGAATGGTTATCTTAATTACATGCTTTTAATTGCTATCTCAAAATGAGATTACAGACAAGTATTGAATCATTTGGTCACCATTACTAATGTTTATACCCAAACATTTTTCATCATCTTCACCAAAAACTCTGTAACCATTCAACAGTTGTTCCCTTTCCTCCTCCAGCCCCTGGTAACCTCTGGTCTACTTTTGGTCTCTGTAACTTTGCCTATTCTTGGCACCTCATACAAATGGAATAGCAATATTTGTCCTTCTGCGCCCTGCCCATTTCACTAATTATGTTTTCAAGATGGGTCCATTTTGTGTCATGTGTCAGAATCTTATTCCTTTTCATGGCTAAATATGTCATTGTGTGCATGTGCCATGTTTTCTTTATCCTTCATCTGTTTATAGGTACTTGGGTTGTTTCTTTAGTTATAGTGAGTATCACTGCTATGAGCATTGGTGTACAAATGTATGCTCTTTGGTTTTTTTGGTATTGGGGATTGAACCCAAAGGCTCTTTACCATTGAGCCATATCCCCAACCCTTTTTTATTCTTATTTTGAGACAGGGTGTCACTAAGTTGAGTCACTGGGAGTACCGGAGTGTGCCACTGTGCTGTGCTGGTGCACAGATATTTGTGGTGAATCCTTGCTTTGAGTTCTTTTAGATGTCTGCCTAGGAGTAGAATTGCTGGGTCACTTGGTGGTTCTGTGTTTGATGTTATGAGAAAATGCTGCACTTTTCCAGTGTCACCTTGTTGTTTTGAAGCTGTTATCCTAAATGTCAGACAGATAGAGACATAATACTTAAAGGTGTTTATTGTATACCCACTAATGCCTTCAGCTTTAATGTTTATCAACTGATGACTGCCTTGTTTCATGTGTACCCCTACCTGTTATACCCCATTCTGTAGTATTTCAAAGCAAATCTCAGATGTCACATAATTTTATCTGTACCTTGTTGGTATGTATATTTAAAATATATATATATATATACTTTTTTTAATATCAGTTCTTGAATGGCACAGATCCCATCAGTTCTCACTTGCAGTTAGCTCCTAAAAGTCATAACATACCGTCATGTTGCATTTAGTTGTTAAGTTAAAGTCTTATTTAATCTGCAGATTCCCTTCCATGTCTCTCTAACTCTCCCCAGCTGCACCTTGAAATGTATGCATTAATCAGGTAGTGTTTGTGCTATGTAGATTTTGATAATTGCATCCCCATGTGTAGTTAATATTTTTTCTAGTCCTTGACTGTCTGCAAATTGGTAGTTGGATCTAGCTTGATCATATTCAGACTTGGTTTCTTTCTTTTTTTTTTTTTGCTGAAAAGTTTTAGAAGTGATGATGTATTTGTTCTTCCCTGAGGCAGCTTATAAATGAGTGGTTATCAGTTATCTCTTTCTATGATGTTAGCAGTTCTTGATGTTGGTCCATCAATTCTTTTGAGACTTCAAAAAATGGAAAGATCCATAATTCTTTCTTCCTTTATTAACTGTGGATTTTTCTATAAAGAGAATCTTCCCCTTATCAACTGGAGGCTGAGTTGTATAGGCATGATTCTTTCCTTTTATGTGTTTCCAAAGTAATGAGTTGGACTAGTAGAATTTTGTTTAATTAATTTATTTTAGGTAACATGATGAACTCCATGCCTTGTTTTAGTTACTGAGTACAAGTTGAAATCCTATCTTTGTATAGTTGGAGCTTCTCAGTTTGTTGAGCAAGACATTTTGAAACAACCTTAATAATCTTTGTTCACTGTTTTTTCTATTTGTAATAAAAAGTTCCAGGCTCATCTTGTACATTTGGTGCCCTGGCCTGGATCAGCCATTTTAACAAGGTACTTAGATTCCTTTTAGTGGAAATGATACTTTGAGACTGCCATCTGAGTGCTAGAGATATGCACTGCTTCCAGGATGACTATGTTCCTAGGCTTTTTTTGTGGAAATATGTTTGTGTGTGTGTGAGTGTTTATAATGTGAAAGCTTGGGTTCATGCTGATACTTTCCAATTAACTTCTGAGCTATAGACTTTTCAGTTACCCCCTGAGCAAAATTGCAGATCAAGTATACTTAATTAATCTATTTTAGGCGCTTTTCTCCTTTGCATTCAAATGTCTTACCAGAGTATAGGCATAGCCATTGACATTGAGAAAGAAAAAAAGTAAAATTTCTTTAGCACCTACTGTATTAGATACTTCCTGCAAATTACTTCTTTTGTGTATGTGTTGCTGGGGATTGAATTCAGGGCCTTATGCATGCTAAACACATGATCTACTAGTAAGTTTCACCTCCAGCCTCTACTTCTTTAATCTTCTCAATAAGCCTATAAACATGTTTTATTATTTTTATCCTCAATTTCCTGATAGGGAAGATGAGGTCCAGGAAGTATAAGTAGTCTCAAAGACATAATCATTAAGTGTCAGTGGTAAGATTCAAATCTATTTCCATGTCACACTGCTTCCCATGTCTGTCCTTATTACAGAGATCTGGAAAGATAAGTGACAAGGCAGATCTTCCATGTGGGCCAGACTGGACAGTGCACCTCATCTGCCCTGATCCTTGCCTGAAGTACAGCTCCAGTTTCTTCTACAGCAGACACATGTGCAAAACAGGTGGATCCTCCCTGTGTGGATGAAATCCGTTCTGGAAACATAAAGAAATCTCCTCTAGTCCATGATCAGTTATTTTAAAGAACTCAGTTCTCATAGAAGAAAATGCAGATTCAGAGGCAAGCAAAGATGTTCCTGAGGCTTTCTCTTTGTCACACACACACACAGGACCAGGCATGCCCTCTCACACACAGTAGAAGTGAGGTCATTTTGAGACAGCTTCTATAGTATGCTGGCTTGGAAGTCTCTTCTCTGGTGAATGAAGCATAGTTACAGAATGATTCATCACTGCTACCACATGGATTTGCTGGGGGAACTCATGGTTAACAACAGGATTTGGAATAAAAAAGAAATAACACACTGATATAATGAGTTTGACTTAACATTTCTCTGTGTCTGTGTGTTGTGCCATGGATGGTACCCAGGGCCATACCCACGCATGCAAGTGCTCTCCCACTGAGCTCCACCCACATAGTATCAATTTGAAATTCTTTAATATGACCTTGAACTCTTGGAACTCCTATCACTTGAAGTCAAACACTCTTCAATTTCTTTTGAATTTTCTTATTTTATTTTATTTTGTTCCATTGTGTTCCGTTCCGTTCCGCATTATTGAACCCAGGGTGCTGTACCACTGAGCTAAGTCCCCAGCCCTTTTCTTGTGTTATTTTGAGACAGGTCTCACTGAGTTGCTGAAGGTCAATGCTCCTGTCTTTGCCCCCCAAATTGCTGGGATTACAGGCATGTGTCACTGCGCCTGACTCTTGTGGACT
>JAJEJO010004432.1:151404-196419 GCA_020662805.1 Glaucomys volans
GCATTGCAATGCTACAAAAGCCTATCTAGAACATTGCTAAGTTTGGGAGTGCTTTGAAAGCAGAAATGAAATGTGTACTAAAGAGAAATTGTTCACCCTGGTAAAATGTTTGCTGTGAACCCATTGGGAATATTAAAGTGACAGAATTTGAAAAGTAAATATTTGGGAAGAAAATTATTATTATTATAATATAATTATATATATAATAATATATAATATAATTATATATGATATAATTATAATATAATTATTATAATATTATTATTGCATGCAAATGATGTTCTTTTTGACTTCAAGTTGGAATTCCCTGGTGTACTTGTCCCTTCAGAAGAAGGCTACAGTGAAACCATAACATTGCATTGCTAAAATCTTATGAAAGATATGTATGGAAAAATGTACACTCTGAACATTCTGAAAAGTATGATTAAAATAGATTTACAAACCTCTCAGCACTAATTATTGTCCAACCCTAAGTGGGTCAATTCCTTAGGATAAAATTAATGAGTTATTTGTATCATCACCTTTCCCTTTCCTTATCCTAATTACTTAGAATTTATCCTTCCTTTATTTTAAATTCTTTGTACTCTCTAGCATGCAAATGAACACTATTATTCTGAGAAATAAGCCCCATCCTTACCCTCTGCCCTTGAAAACCATACTGACCCCTTCCCTCTCCCTCCACACACTTCTTCCAAAGGGAAGGAGAACACCTTGTGTCCTTTGGAGGGCGACTTGCTCATCACTGAGGTGGAAGGAATTTAATTAGGTTATCACATGTGGTGATGAGACATGCTGAGCATGCCCCATTCCCTACTGCTGCTTAACATGCCAGGACAGGTGGTCTAAAGCCACCACCAGACAGTCTGTTGCCACTGTGGCACCTGGGTGTGGCTCTGTCTTGTGTCCCCATGGTAGAATGCAGATCATCTCCAAATCTTGCTCTCCTGATACTCTTCTTTGGGGTCTTCGTCCCTGGCTCATTTTCTGACGTTTACAACAGTGGATTATATTGTGAAATTCTGTGATCCCTAGTGGATTGTGTCCTGGATCCCCAAGCAATTTTCCATCTGGCCTCTTCCTGAGAAGCAGGACACATATTAACTTATGTGTCTTTTTCAATAAGGATAATATCTTTGTGTTCAATCCACAGCTACATAGAAAAACATAAATATTATATTGTTCAATGCAAATGAGGGAATGCAATAAACAAGTGAACTTGAAAAAAAGTAACATGTAGATTAATCTATGGTTGGAACGCCACCTATAGTTTCTTTAAAGTCTGGTCTCCTGTCAGCAAGAAAAATGACACTGCAAAACAAGTTGGTGAGCATGTATGGAAAGATCTTTAATATGTTTGTCAATAGTAATGATTAAATGTATACATGAGGAACCTGTTGAATTTGAGACATATGTTGTTCCTTTGTTTCCTGCTAGTTAACTATGAGTTATATAAATTATTTCCTAATAATTCAAAACTTTAGTTTTAAAGTTCCAAACTCAAGGTTGAGAATTGTAAAAAAGAGTTAAAAAGACAAAGGAATTTTAGGGTTATATAGTGCACTTCGGGTGAGGGATTTTATCATGTTATACTTCATTCACACATTTCTTTTGTAAATTGGCTTATAAGCACACAGTACCATTTTGTACTTCTAATTAAAAAAATTTAAAAAATGATCTTTTTGTTATGCATGATAGTAGAATGTATTTTGACATATTATGTACATGAAGTAGAACTTCCCATCCCAGTGGTTGTACATGATGTGGAGTTAAACTGGTAATATATTCATATAAACAAATGTGGTCCTTCCATACAGGACAATCATAGGCAATCTTAAACAGGGACGAAGGACTCACACTTTGCAACACGGATAATCCTTGATAATCCTTTCAGTCTTCTAACTGAAAGAAGCCAAGTATAAAGGGTCAAATATTGTTTGATTCCTTTTATATGAAATGCCCAGAAAAGGCAACACCAGAGAGAGGAGTGGTTGCCTGGGGCCCTGGTGAGGAGGGAATGGGAATGTCCTCAAACACGTAGAAGCGTTTCTCTGTGGGATTACGAAAATGTTATGAATTAGATAGTGGCGATGGTCGCACAACCTCGAGAAATGACTAAATGCCACTGAATTGCACAATTTTGAATGACAAATTTTGTTATGTGAATTATATCTACAGGAATAATTTTTAAAATGTAAATTAGTAATGTTTGCATGGTTATGATCCACTGCCTCCATCATCTTCTTGCGCTACTTCATTCCTT
This sequence comes from Glaucomys volans, assembly GCA_020662805.1. NCBI lineage: Eukaryota > Metazoa > Chordata > Mammalia > Rodentia > Sciuridae > Glaucomys > Glaucomys volans. The sequence goes on from JAJEJO010004432.1 coordinate 153,665, forward strand.
TCCTATCCTCCCCCACATTCCCTAAACCTCTCCCAGGGCCCATTCTCCCCAGGACTCTGGCCTCCAGAAGAAACTGCGCAGAATTGAGCTTCTGGGTCCAGTGGCTATTGACTGTCAGCACCAGCAACACCAACAGAGCCCCGTGCCTGCCCACTGTCTGCTCGCAGTGGGTGGGGATGGACGCCAAGAGCTTATTTTTCTAGTGAGCTTTGGTTGATGGTATTGGTCTCTGATGGCGGCACGTCCAGAATCGGTGGAGGAGCTGCTCACAGACCCCCTCAGTTTATTATTTCTCCTCGTTTTGAAGTGTGATCTCTGCACCAGTAATGTCTGGATGCTGTGTTCTGAAAGCCAGGCTGGCTGACTGCGGGCACTTGATATCCAGAAGGATTTGAGGTCTTAGTCCTCAAATGGAGGCCTTGCTAGTCTGCATACAATTTGATCCTATAGCACTAGATCATTAGTAGAGTGGCACAGCGATACTGGCCTTGTGTGTTTGAAGGCTAATTGAAGTAGTGCATCTCTGCTGCCCTGGTTCATGGGTGTTGAATAAATGATTATTTAATTCATGCCATGTTCTGGGTGGGCCTCATGTTGCTGCCATTCACTTGGCTAGGTCCCAGGTTATCAGCTGCCCTCAGGATAACTGTGAACCCTTGCCACACCCCTGGTAGACACCCCCACGTTTTGTATTCACCTTCCCCAGCCATGCTCTTAGGTGACCCAAACCTGGGGGAAGATGTACCCTGAGTCTTATCTTCTAAAATGCCTTTCTGGTAGATCATAAGACCTAGGCCATTCTCCATGAGGGCTTTTTGCATTTCTCCTGGTCAACCTGAACCCATCTTCTGCCATTTTCACTTTGGTTCCGATTTTGGACTTTTAACCCTAACCTCAATCTTTGTGTCTTACTCAGCCATTTTACCCATTCCTGATTCTTCTTATAAGTTGAAAAATCTCTCTTCTTTTCCCCTTCCTAGTGCTGGATCATATTCCTTCTTTCCTATCCTTTACCCCTGTTCTCACTGTCCAAATAGCAGTTCCTGTCTTCTCATGCAGGTTTGATCACCACCTCTCCCAAAGAAAGCACAGTTAACAGCAATTCAACACTCAAGTCCTCTTTATTACTTATCTATTAATTCTATGACAATTCTTTATTCAAGTTTTAAGAGTTAAGAGTGTATCTGAATGAATGAATTTATATATATATGTGAAAAAGCATTTGCTACCCAAGTGGTATCAGAAGGCCTCTATATTATTCATTAATCAAGTATTACATTTCTTTATTCAATTTTTAAATTTTAAAATATATCATAATAGATTTGTACCACTTATACCTACAGATATGTGGATACCTATGTTGTGCCAAGATAGTATCAGAAGACCTCTTCATTGCTTATTTATTAAGCACTTGTATCACATTTATTTATTGTATTTTTTGGGGGAGTTCCTTTCTTTGGGGGGTGTACCAGGGATTGAACTCAGGGGCACTCGACCACTGAGCCACATCCCCAGCCCTATTTTGTATTTAATTTAGAGACAGGGTCTCACTGAGTTGCTTAGGGCCTCACCAAATTACTGAGGCTGGCTTTGAACTCGTGATCCTCCTGCCTCAGTCTCCCAAGTGCTGGGATTACAGGTGTGTGCCACCACGCCTGGCTTATTTATTGTGTTTTATTAATTTTTAAAAATAATTAATTTTAACTTATCTATAAATATATAAATGTGGAAAACTATTTGGTATTCAATTAGTACCAAAAAGTCTCTCATTACCAGTCTATTAATCATTTCTGGTACATTGGTTTATTCAATTTATTCTATTTTGAAACTATATCAGAATGAAAGAATTTGAATCTACCTACGTGTCATATCTGGAACACGTATTTACTACCCTGTGGTACCAAATGGCCTGTTTATAATCCCTCAAATCTCAGTTTTTCCAGAAGTCCTCTATATTACTTACATACTAACCAATCTTATTACCTTTCTTCATTTAATATTATTCAATTTTGAAAACATATAAATTTGTATCTATCTACATACATGAGGAAACTTAAACCATGTGGCATCATCAATTTTGGCAGTTCTTATATTGTGTAGCCATAGTAGTGAGCAGTTTCCTTATCTCTTTCCCTCTCAATGAAAAACTATACTCTCCCCAGAGCAGTGTATTTGGCAGCATTCTCATGCTCTTGTTTCTTGTTGAGCCTTCTTCTTCAAGGCTTTCCGCTCTGGCCTCTCTCTTCCGTGATGGGAGTTGACATGACTGACTCAGGAACATTGGGTTTCCTCCATGGAATTGGTTGTAAGGCAAAGTCTTGGAGGAGATACTTGTTTTGCAGCTTGGGTGGTTGTGACTGGAACTTGTTCACAATAGTGGAAAGAGGGTTCCACTGGACAGAAGTGCACGAAGATATTCTGGAGGGTGCAGGCCTAGAAGCAGCAGACTGAGGGACATTAGGCCTGGGAGGAGTGATCAAGCCTGAATGCATTGAGGTGGATGTAACTGGCTGAGCTGGCTTGGCAGGACCCATCAAAGATATGTGGGCAGTAGCTGGTCGGGACTGCTTGACTGCCAAGGATTGAGCTGAGCTAGTAGGAACAGGCTGGGCAGAGTGAACCCCAGTGGGTCTACGTGAAGCCAGAGACTGTGGCCTCTGACATACAGGTCGAGGTTGAGATTTCTCTGGGGACAGAAAAGGCAAAGGCACCAATTTCACCTTCCCAGGAGGTGGAAGCTCATTCTGGGATGGAGGTGAATACTCTTTTTGAGCATTGATATCTGGTTTCTGTGCTTTGCCTTGAGTTTTATCAGGACCTTTAACCTCCAGCCAGGGTTTCATAGGTGTGCAAGGACAGGGGTCTTTGGTACTGATTGAGTTTCCCAAAGTCCTGGAGGAGAAGAGCCCAGTTTTCTTCTCATTCCTCTTCCCCAGTGCATGAAAAACCCGCACCTACTCCAGAGAGTGCATGCCTAGATAGCTTCTAGGCTTTTTAAAGGTCCTTTGGCTGAGCTCAGGTTGATTTCTCTTCTTCTTCACCTTAGGAACCATTGGCTTCTCTTCTGCCTTGACCTTATTGCCTGGCTGCTTACTCTCTTCTGCTTTCTTGCAGTTGTTTTCTCTGATCCTTTTGTTCTTTTCTTGACCCTGGCCCTTTGCTTTGCTGTTCCTGCTGAATGCAGTGTTCTGAGGCTTGCTGTTAGAATGCTTGGCTGTGTTCATAGGAGCCCTATGACTGTCTGCATCATTGCAAGCAACTTCTCTTTCTAATGGGCGCTGTGGGTGCTTTGGCTGCATTTTGGCTTTAGGAGGTCCATCAGGAGGCTCTGAGGCTTTGTGTTTGTTCTCCCTAACTACATCAGAGGGACCCTTTATGACACTTGAGTTTTCCTGCTCCTGAGTCACCACAATTGCTCTGGTCTCATTGACTTTTATGATTCTGGGACTTTCAGGTTGGTCAATGTCTTTCAAGGAATTGAAGAGTTTTGGGTGATGAATATCCTCCACCAGTGTAGTGATATCTACGAAAGCACTGGTAGATTCAATCCCATATTCAAGTATCTCAGTCCTCATGACTCAAGCTACTCTTTCCCAGATTGACATGTTCAGAAAGAGGCATCTCCTCTTGGTCCAGAGGGCCAATTGAGGCCAGAAGCTGCTGGATATAAGGGATTTCTACAGGGAGTAGTGGAGGATCCTGGTTTTCTAGTGCCATCTGGTAGGCATCCAGAGGCTTTGAAAGGATGGCTTTAATCTCATCCAAACTGTCACTGTCTGTTCGTTCCTGGCTTTGAGTTGGAGGCAATGCCAAGAAATTAGTAGAGGTCTGGCCTAGAGTTATTACTGAACTGTCCCCAATTTCAGTTGGTGTGTTACTCTCAAGCATTTGAATATTTTGGATATTTCTGCTACTGTAGGTGTTGGGGAATTCTGGAGGTTGTGGGAGACAAAATGTCTGCTTGGAGTTTGCAAATCAATAGATGCCTCTATCCCTGGAGAAGTTTCCATCACTGCAAGGGAATCTAGGAAGTTGGTAAGTAGGATGCCCTCCCCAACACAGCAACACAATTATCAGGGAAGCTGTCAATTGTGGATAGGCATTACTAGTAACTCTCCATATTGACCATGGACAGGTCTCTGTTAGGTGCTTAGATACAGTGGATCAATTGATATCATCGCCTTCAACTGGCTACATCATCATGGCAGCATGACTGGTTGGTAGCCCATTGGCCTCCTTTGAGGGAATCCCACAAAAACATGTTTTATGAAGTCTCTCATTCTCAGGTAAGGTCCTCTGAATTCTCTCCAGTCTCCCAAGAGTATATGGACACTTATCACTATGAACTAGGAGAGGGTGGAACTCTTTCTCATAAAATATATGTGAATGGCACGAGTTTGATACACCTGCTTTGGAAGGATCTCTGAGTACAAAGTTCAAATACTGTCACTACCATGGTCAGTTTTGAAGTATCTTCCAAGTGACAAAAGCAAGTTCATTGAAATGTATTTATAATGTATTTGTGTAGAGGAATTAATCTAATAAGGCATTGAAAATTAGCCTCCTGAGGTATACTTGTGGAGTTCACTCAAATGCATCTGGATGGCCATTATGGTGTTCTGCATTCTGATCTTAGAGTCTACAAATGCAGAGTATTTAACAAGGAGAGGGGTTAAGTATCAGGATTTATATTTTATGGATCTGTGGGCCCCTAGCTCCCAGCTGCCTATTTGACCCTCCTTTTGATTGCTCATCTTATTCCTTCCCCAGGTTGCTGTTTGTACTCACCTTGAAAACTTGTTTCTGTGATGGGTTGAGTGGACACAGAGTAGTAGATGCCAGGAGTGGAGACTGATGTTAGGATAGTCGTGGGCTGAACCTCCTTCAGCACCACCACCATTTCTGGTTGAGGGGCAGAGACACTATTTCCTGCCCATGACACTCAGCCATCGGATGGCAAGTAGGGGCCAAGTTCTCCAGAGAGCAGAGACCCCAGAGAGTTCTGATCATAGTAGTAGAACTGGCTTCCTTCTTGGTCGGGAAGTGACTGTGCCTGATTTGGAATCTGAGATGGTGTTCCCCGGACAAGGTTGGCTGACAGTGATGAATACACATTAGCATCTGAAGTTTATCATATTGGGCTGTCATAGACATGGAAGGAGCTGCTGGGTCCTGGTCAATGAGTGTCAGAGTGAAGTCCCCAAGTGAAGGTGATTTCTTTTCAGCACCACCCATGATTTCCCACTCAAACATACTTGGATAGGAGGCAGGTGCCATGGGGATCTGGTGCTGACTAGTAACACCAGACAACATGGCTGTGCTAGAATGTTGATAAAGGTAGGCACTGCCCATGAGTGGCTGGAAGGAGGTGCCAAAGTTTGAGGGCAGCAGCCATGTTGAATTGACAGCTGGAGCAGAGACTCTGGATAAGTTCCAGACACTTCCTGTTAGGGAAGCTGCATTGGTCACCACAGGAAGGGTGAGATGCAGAGAATTTGCAGTTCCAAGTAAAGAAGAATTCGGGAAATTTTCTGTAGGAAGCAAGAGGGTGATGAAAAAATTGATGAGACTGAGAGATTGATACAATACTTGACAAATGGTATGATCTTAAGGTTGTCGTAGTCAGAAAGCCACTAATAACAAAAATCATTGAGATACCCTGAATCAAACCATTTAGCATGGCTGCAAGTGTTGGAGCCGTTTGGTACTCTTCTGATGAACTGCCTTTTCTCTCCAATTGGGCACAGAACACCCAAGTGGTCTGGTCCACACATTGTTCCCTACATGCATCCTTCTCCCTGGCCTACCTTTCCTTTGAGCTGCTGCTAATTTTAACTCATATATGCCTTTCAGTTGAGGCATTTAGAAGTTAGAGAACATCTGACTTTATCAGTTTGCCAGTGATTAAACCATGTCAGAGATGTATGGTTGACTTGTTCAATATCAAGTAATATTGCCCAAGGTTGTGGAAACTTAATCCCTTGCCAGGACAGTGTGCTGTAGACAAAGACCAGAAGTCAGGAGAAACACAATTTTAATTTTCCCTGTTCAAAGAAAGCACTACTGATATCACCACTCTTTCCTCAGTGTCTCATTTTGTTTGTGCAGGTCGCATGCCATTTCTTGGAGTTCACTTCTACCATCTAGAAGGTAATTTATTGGGCTATTGTTTTGGCTATTCAAACCTGTCTTCTCATCCACCATCAACATGAGTACCCAAGACTAAGTTTCTCAAGGAATGCTTTTTGGATGAAAAAAGTTATTTCAACTTTGTGAATTCAGGTTACTGATCTGTAAGGTGGTTACAGTAATCCTAACAGTCATAATTCAGCCATGAATAAAAGTGATACATGAGATTTATATGGAGAAAGATGTAGTAAGTTATGGAATGACAGAAAGGCAAAAAATGAAAAACAGCAGGAACTGCAAAGAATGCCTAGATACTATTGAAAATTTGGATGTGTAGCAGCATCAAAGCATAGCAAGTTTACTAACAAATGAAGTTCCTTTATACACACAATTTTATGAAAGTGAATGCTTCTCTTTATTTTAGTGAATACTGTTCACCAGACACTGCCCACAATTGAAAGTGATTTTGAATGAATTTCTAACCAGTATCTATAGACAGAGAGGCTACCTGAACTAAAATTGTGTAATAAGCAGCCAGTTTAAGTAAACATAAACATTTTAGTAGCCACAATTTATTTAGATGAACATTTCAAGAAAAATGTTTTTAATCCAGTTGCAGTGGCACACACCTGAATTCTCAGCTGTTCAGGAGGGTGAGGCAGGAGGATCACAAATGAGAGGATGGTCTGACAAGTTTAGTGAAACTCTTTATCAGAATCAAATGTAAAAGAGCTCAGGATGTGTAGTTCATTGGTAATGTCTTCCTAGGTTCAATCCTTTGTAGTGCAAAACAATAAAACCTACAGTCCTCTTTCCTGCCACATTCAAAGAGCAAAAATTGAAGCAAAAGAGCACTCTGAATCTGGGCATGTGGGGTGGGTCTGTGGTTCCAGCCATCTGGAGGCTGAGGCATTGGGATTGCTGAAGTCCAGAAAGTCAACGCCAACCTGGGCAATGTAGCAAGATCCTGTCTCAGTGAGAAAACAGGTTGTGCTGGGGATATAGCTTGTGGTAGCAGGGTTGCCAAGGATGTTTGAGACCCTGCGTTAAGCCCCCAGCACTGGGAAGGAAAAACAAAAGGAAGAAAGGGAGGGAGGGGAAAGGAGAGAAAAGGAGAGGAAAGGAAAGGAATGGAAAGGAAAGAAAGAGGGAGGGAAGGAAGGAAGGAAAGATGAAAGGATGAAGGGTTTATGGAAGGAAAGTTTTTACAAAAATAGAGAACAAAACAAGAATTATAATATCACCTCTGTGTTTATTCACCTTCTTCTAAATACTACCCACACCAAATAAAAGATATTAATTCTACTAGGTATTTCAATTAACTTAAAACATTTTCTGATATACATTTGTTATTTACAAAGCTGAAAAATGCTTTAAATGATCATTCAATTTATATTTATTGTGACAACGTAGTTTAAAATGATCTTTAATAAGTTGATGTCCCTAACATCTGAAAAATAACACCACTAGAGTATAATTATAAAATTAGAAATTCTTTAGTGTTTACTAGTGGAAGGAATTGAGCTTAGGGCTTCCCTCATGCTCAGAATGCACTCTGCCACTGACCAACACCCCCACATCAAACAATTCTTTGAAATGTAGAAAAACCAAACATTATTTTAGAAACATGTGGATATAGAAACATGTGCATCCCAGAGATGCAGAGCTTGACATTTTATTCTTACAAACCTCTTTCGTTTGGTTCTTAGGTTTAAAAAACATGAATGACTCTTTGTATGTACTCTGTTGAAGAAAGAAAACTACTGTAAAGATGAAAAACAGCTTCTGCTTGAAAACTACCTATTACACAAAGGAATGCATCTTTCTGATGCAGGAGAGGGTACATCATTTTTAAAGAATCCATGTAGTTTAGAAATCAGAGTAAACTAGGACATGGAAAATGCTGTTTCCCCAGCCCTGCCTCTCACCACTTTCATTAGCATGTTTAGAGGAAGACTCATCTCTAAAACACACTTTGAAAATGTTCATGTTCAAACTGTCTAGGTCGTCTGTGTTCAAAGAGGACATAGAAAAACCCCACACAACCAAATGCAACATTTCTGAGAAACTGCTTTCCTCAATGACACCCTAATTCTACCCTTAGTTTCCTTGCTAGTCCAATAATCTAGACATTCCCTCAACCAGCCTCAATTGTCCTGTGCTGGAAGATTTCAATCTATGCTCTCTGTGTCAGGTTAAAAGTGTTGTTTCTCTTGGAATCCATCCCAACCAACCTCTGTTTTCTTGAGAACATCTCCATTCTCTTCATCTCTTTTATTCTCACTCTCTCTCCTCCCTTAGTTTGATATTTTCTCTCCCCACCAAGTTCAGGTTCCCCTGTGCTTAAGGAGTCTGCAACTTACTTCCCCTAGAATATCTGCCTCCTTGCAGCCCTATCCTCTTCCTCCCCTCTTCCTAGTTCTCTTTTCACATAGTTCAAACAGAAACCTCCAAAATAAATGAATGTCGCTTTTTGAACAACACTAACTTTGAAATCCTGAAGTAGAAATGCTGGTGGAGGGAGATTGTGACAGATGAAACTTCCTGGTACATAGTGTGAGTTTTCTTCCCTGCCTTGGATTTCCATCTTTCTGTTGAAACCTGATTTCATTCTCTGTATACATGCACCTGGAAAAGAAAGAGACCAGTCCATAGGCAGTCTCCTATCCTCACAGAGCAGATGAGGAAACAGATTTTGTTGTAGAGTAAATGACCATCCATCCCAACCTAGTATGTGTCAAAGTGAAAACTCAAATGAGGTCTCCAGATTTCTAGTTCCTTCATTTTCCCTATTATTCTAAGCTAATTGGATTCCATTAGTAAATTTAGGCAGCAAAATTTCTAAGGAAAAACTTTAGAAAGTTTCTTTCCTTACCTGACAAAAGGTCAGAGAAGAGGTAACATCTATTGCAGATACAAAGGAGGAGGAGACCACCCAGAGGATGTCTGGGTGACTGAGGCTAGAGAATGCATGTTTCTCGGTATGGAGTTCACAGGTCACTGTTCACTGACCACTGGCCACTGGTCACTGATGACTGCTTACTGGTCACTGGTCACTTGCGATGATCCAAATTTGTTTACAGTTCCATGGAAACCCTAAGATTCTACCAGGTGGCAGTAGGTTATGTGGGAGAGTGATGTCACAAAACAGGGAGTTTAAAGGTGTGTGGTAGCCAATAGGGAGGTCAGATTCTCACCCAGAAGGTGCAATTGCGTGGATTAAATGACAAGAGAGTTGATTGGGTAGAGAAAGTGCCAGGAGACTTATATTAGCACCTAAATATCCCAGCTCTGAGGAGGTGAAATGATGCATCAGGGTCAGGATAGGGCCACCCTCCCCAGGTGCTCTGTTAAGGAGATCATCTCTGTGTTCCTTTTAAAAGTTCATTAAGAAATTATATGTATGTTATATATTATATTTCACCTTATAATAGGTAACAGTGTGCACACAATTATATATTACATATACAGTTAATATCCTTATTGATGAAAGAAAGAACATCTGGTTTGAGTAATTCTAGTTGATTGGAAGTTGATCTGATTAGTGAATTTTACTGCAGAATCCAAGGATGAAAGAAAGGGAGTAAAAGTGGGCCTCTCTCTCTCTCTCTTTGTAGATGCATGGAATACCTTTATTTTATTCATTCATTTTTATGTGGTGCTTAGGATCAAACCCAGTGCCTCACATGCACTTAGTGAGCACTCTACCACTGAGCCACAACCTCAGCCCTAAAGAGTGTTTTTGTATCTTAAGAGTAGGGTGAAGTGCCTTGAGTAACCCTGCAAGGAATGATGTGTTCCAAGGTTTTCTTTAGGTTTCCTTGAATCTAACTTTCTTTGGGCTGGCCTGGGCTGGTTGAGGTTTAACTCGTAACTCTCTTCTGTTCTCTTCCTCCCTTCCCTCTTCACTGTAGACATTGTTTCATGGACCAGCCTTGATTTTGCATTATACTCATGGATGTTTTATCTTTTTGAATTGCAGAAGCTGGAGACTTCTTTTCTGTGACTTGCTTCTTTGAATAATGCACCCTGAACATTACAGTCAAACACTAGAGAGGTGGAAGCTCCAGCTCACTGTAAAATGTCCCTCTTCTGGACTTGGGTTGTAGTTCTTTCACCCATCATTTGCCGTGAATGGCTCCTTGGGTCAGGTAGACATGCTGCCTTTGGGTCTTTCATCTGTGAGAGGCACTGAGGATTCTTTCTCTCTTCTTATGTAAGTGAATCCAGTGTGACAGTTACTGTATCTCTTCCTTGCAAACAGCCACTATAGAATCTGGGGCTTCCCACATTCTTTGTCTGCCATGCTTGGGTGGAAGGCTCTGAGAAAAGTTAGAACATTAGTAGATTAGAGGGAAGTGAGAGTAGGGAAAATGAGGTTAACATGGATTTTTAACTTGTTTTGTCAGAAACAAGTCAACACACTTTGACTTTGTGTTAACAAAACAGATAATTCCATTTTGTGTGTGTGTGTGTGGGGGTCCTGGGAATTTAAATTGAGGAAACCTCAATGTTTAGTCACATCTGCAGCCCCCTTTTTTTTGTGGGACAGCATCTCTCTATGTTGGCTAGGGCTTGCACAGTTACTGTGGCTGGTCTTGAACTTGTAGTCCTCCTGCCTCAGCCCCTGTGTTGCTGGGATAACAGGTGTGTGACACTGTGCCCAGCTCAATATGTGTGTATTTTTTAATGTAGCTTGCTAGAAAGTCCAGGATCTGTCATGAATTCTGTACAATGAAAATATCAATCTTAAATAAGGTTCACGAATTTTGTTTTCTGTGTTATCTCATTTTTGTCACTCATTAGTGTATTTGTAGACTGTGGATGACTCCTAATGACTCTGAATTTTCAACTCACCTTTTCATTATGATCTTATAAAGGAATCCAACATTGTAAGACATATTGCCTGATTTTCTGTTGAAGATTTATTGTTTATTTCAAATCATCATGAATTAACTTGATCTGATAGATTTGTGGAGAATATTAAAGAAAGGTGTGTGGAAAAGTATAGTGGTAAGTTATACCCTGAACCCAAGGTCTGTGTTTAGCCCACCTTGATCCAGTTTGCTTTTGCTTTATCCCCTGGGGAGTGCTTGTTTCAGTCTCTTCTTTTGTAACTGTGATAAATTAATTCAGGACTGAGCTAAAATGATACATGCATGAAGCTTGAACAGACTGCGGGTGTAAATCTATGGATTTAATCATTTCCCTTGGTGGTAACCTTTGCTTTTTTAAAAACATTTTTTTTTAATTATTGGTGGATCTTTATTTATTTATTTATATTGGATCTGAGAATTGATGTCAGTGCCTCACCCATGCTAGGCAAAAACTCTACTCCTGAACTATAACACCAACCCAGTGGTAAGCTTTTAAGGATGCCTGGATTGATCTCTCTGGGGACTTCTCTAGAGAGAGTGAATAGATAGTGTGTGATTTAATATGTCAAGAGCCCACAGGAAGACAACCTCATATATATATATAGGATAACTAGCTCTTATGTAAAGCTTATATATAAAGATAAATATTGCATTTATAGGCCTAATTTTCCCATCTCTTCTAGTTCCTATGAAATGTGATTTTTTTTTTTTTTTGGTGGTTGTGTATGGGATAATGTTTACCTGAGAAAAAATTGTGGAAGGTTTGGCAGTGTAAAGATACGGCTTCGATGATGCAAAGTTTTCAAGTTCTGTTTTTGTTTCCTTTTGAGGAAAGTGTCATACCTCAGATAGCTTGCATCTATAATACTGGCATGTAATAGGAGATTGACAACACATAGTAAGTATTTGCAAGCCAGATCATTCCCTATGTTCTCATAGAAATCCAGGGAATCCATAGCTACTACAGGTTAAGGTTGTAAGCCCAAACTGATGGAGACAGGTGCAGACACCATGAATTCAGGAAAGCCTTTATTCAGTGGTGGAGTCAGGCAATGGATGGACACATGTTCTGCTTAGAAAATGGCCATTGATTACAGGAGGGGTCTGGGTTTACATAGGTTACTGGGAGGTGACTTAGGCATTAAAGACTTGAACAGGATGTGGTGTTTAGGAAATAGTGTGCAAATACTAGAAATTTGTTTCTGTGGGGCAGTGTTTTATAAGGCAAAAACGGAGGGTGCATTGTATTGTTCCTGAAAAATGATACACTGGGAAATGATCAATGCTTGCCCTTTTCTAGGGAGTTTACTCACTGGGGTGATGTTTGTTTCCTTTCCAAAGATTGTCTTGTCACTGGGTGTATTAGTCAGGGAGGGTTCTGTAGAGGAACAGAATCAACAGGAAGTATGATTATGAAAAGGGGATTTATTAGATTGGCTTACATGAAGAGAAACTCGATATTCCACAATGGCTGTCTGCAGACTAGAGAGCTGGAAGGTCCAGTAGCTGTGCAGTCCAAGAGGCAAAAGCCCAAAACAAAAAGGATCAACAGTGCTACCCAAGTCCAAGACCAAGACCTCTGGAAACAGATTGAGTTTTCCAAGTGTCTGTAAAATGTTTATGGAATTGTTGAAGGTAATGAGTAGTTTGGACCTGGTGATGGAAAGCCACCACTGCAGTGGAGGCAGAGGCAGTGATGCCAACCAAAACAACAATGCCACCTATTAGCCATCAGATAAATCATTGAACACAGTGTTTCAGGTGCAGCAGTCCTTCCTGCATGCTACTGAAGGGTCTCTGCTGTGGTTCTTCTGATTTTACAGGAAGCAGGTTGCCTACTGGCCTTCTGAGAATCCTAAGAGCTTGCCCCGAACTTTGCCATATAGTTCATTTGACACATTGTTGTAGCATACAGTTCTCACATTTAATATAATATATGTTCTGTGAGGCATCATATTGTATTTGAATGGGTCCAGATAAACCATAGGGGTTTAATACACACTGTGAGGTAGAATTCCTTATGAAAGGAAATGTTAAGATGAATATTTGGCCTTTGTTTTTTGGGGATTTGCTTATATCACTTAGCATAACAGTCTCTAATTCCATCCATTTATCTGCAAATGCTATGGTATTTTTTTTTAATGTCTGAGGAGTATTCCATTGTATGTATATACCACAGCTTCTTCATCCATTCATCTGTTGAAGCACATCTAGGTTGGTTCCACAGTCTAGCTATTGTGAATTGAGCTGCTATAAACATTGATATGGCTGTGTTACCATGGTATACTAATTTTAAGTCCTTTGGGATAGTGGATGATGATATAGAATCTGGTTAGGGGGTGGTGGGGGGTGAGAGAAGAATGGGGGAACTTTAGATTATGTAGAGGGAAATGAGAGAGGGAGGGGACGGGGAGTATGAAAAAATGATGGAATGAAACCAGACATCTTTACCCTATGTACATGTATGATTAGCAAGAATGATATGAAAGTACATCATGCACAACCATAGAAATGAAAATTTGTACCCCATATGGGTACAGTGAAGCAAAATGAAGTCTGTAAAAGTAATTTAAAAAAAGATAGATAACATTTTTAATATTATATTGATAATCAGTGTTCCAGATCTGCAAAGACTCCTGAGTCAGACCTATTTTCCATTTAGGGTCCTGAATTGACCCCAAATCCATTCTCATGGCAGAAAGTGATAATTCTCCCTTAGACCAGTATATAGTGGTGTTGAAGAAACACAATCTGAACTGTCCCTATTAGGTAATTTTCATCCCAAAGCTTTAGATTCGGTGTCAATCAATTCCCCATAAGAACTCCAATCTATAATCTGTTTTCCTGCAACAGAAAGATTCCAAGGATGGGGTATAACACATTCATACTATGGTGACATTCTATATGAAGCATCTGAGTATCCCTGGTAAGAGCATAGGGGTGTGCTTAATGAGTTATTAACTTTAGTTTCCTGTCATGCAGTTGAGCCTCTTTCAGGGAGGAAAATAAGCCTGGCCTCTTGATTCTGTGTTTTAATGACATATGTAAGCCAAGTTTGAGGCCCAGTGTGGTAACAATATGAGTTATTGAGAGAAAGGCAAAATGGGGGTGCGGAGTGTTGTGGGAATCAGGCAAGAAGTGGCAAAGGACACTCAAAGAGTTGGAGAAACCAAACTTTATTTTACACAGGTGGGCCAGAGGAGATCAGCACTCCAGATTCTGAGCACCCCTTACCAGTTTTTCACACATTTATAAGTTAACTAGTGGCATGAATTTTCTAGTCTGAAATGACACATAGTTGAGCACAAGATTTCAAAAAATGATTCATGATTGTGTGTAAGAGTTTTCAAGTGGGAAGTTTGTTTACAGAAGCAGAGCCATAAGGGGACTCCTCTCACAGGGCCTTTGGTAAATCTCCACCCTTGGGCCCTGGAGCCTTGCAGGAAGGATGTGTTTACACTTCAAAGAAAGTAGTTAGGTCCTAGGGAAAGTCCTTTACAATTCAAGAGGTAGGAGTGAAAGGTACCAATTAGTTTCCCTGAAAACCAGCTGGCAGGGGAAAGGGGAGGGGGACTCTCTACCTTTCCCAGGCACTAATTTTCACAGAGTGTCTTTAGTTTATTCTGTATCCTGCCTGGGTTTGGTACCCACTACAGGAGGACAATCCTGAATAATTGAGCGAAAATCATTGGGAGGAACCAGTGGTCAACAAAGAAGCAGCAAGAAGAGGGTGGAATTAAGTTAGATTGAAGGGGGAAATCAAACCATGTTACTGGGTGAGCAATGGCAGGCTGTTGAATGGGGGCCCTATCAGTCTCTGTGCCACTCATCCTGCTGGAAGTTGTGCATATTATGAAGACCAGCATGAGGAACCTGTTAACAGGAAGAATGAATTGATCCATTTTTCTCAATTCCCCCCCCTAGTTATTTTTGTTGTTTTCTTAAACTGTCCCCAGGACATGGGGTGTGCCTTCTAGGCTCTAGGCATTAACATTTTTGCCCACAGAGATGGATTTCCACTGAATACATCAGCTGCTTCTTGTCTCCACTGGTTCAGGTCTGGTATGGCTCCTTGTGAAGGTCAAGATGATATTTAGAAAACACAAAGTGAAGAATGAAAGGTGGGTGGGGATCAGGTCAGTGAATGTCCCTTGAAGCCAGAGATCCCAAATGAGGTCTAAGGTTTGAAGAGGAGGAAAAGGAAGGGGGAGTAAATATGATGAATTTCATTCATCTCTGAGTGCTGCAAGGGAGGAGAGGGTAGAAAGATGTCCTAGAATGTGACATTAAGAATTCCAGGTATGGACCCTATGTACATATATGATTACATGCATGCTGTGAGTCTACATCATGAACAGCCATAGAAACGAAAAGATATACCCCATTTGTGCACAATGAATCAAAATGCAGTCTGTAAAAATCCAAATAAATAAATACAAAATTAAAAAAAAAAAGAATTCCAGGTATGAGAGTCAGCAGTTTCCTCAGGTATGGCTGGGAGGCATGTAATGTATAGACAGGTGTGGTCTGTGAGAACAGATTAATAAGAGGTAATATCAGGAACAAGTTTTAAATTGCGTAAATAAATCCAGGAGGGGTATCATTCTAGTCTGGTTGTGGTGGTTGGGTCTGGTTGTGGTGGTGGTTGGGGCACATTCAACTTAAAAGGACCCCTACATCCAGGCAGCTCCAGAGGATGAGGCAGTATTATCAGGAGTTCAGGTTCAGGAATTCAAGGCCAGTCTCAACAACTTAGCAAGGCCCTAAGCAACCAAACAAGACCTTGTCTCTAAATACAATATAAAAAAGGGCTAGGGATGTGGCTGAGTGGTTATGCATCCCTGGGTTCAATCCCCACTACCAGAAAAAGAAAAAGAAAAATTTTAAAATGAGCCATTTTGAAGGGGAGAGGTAAACTAAGTCCCCTTGGAAATAGGAGGAGGGGCCCTGAAGACTTGGGCTGGGGAAGATGGTATGGGCATCTTTCCAGAGAGCAGACCTGAGGTGAACTAAGAAGGGTTTTGGGACATCAGGAGGAATGCTTAGTAACTGAGGTTGAAGGTTGGGGAAAGGAGAGGTTGCCCAGAAAAGAAGTTCAAAGGGACTGATCAGAAGACATTTTCTGGGCAGTGCTCAGGTCCAGAGAAGGGCCAATGGAAGGAGTTTAATCCAAGTCAGTGTCTATAGATAATTTGGTGAAGGTGGACTTTAAGGTCTTATTTGACTTTTCAATCTTTCCTGAGGAATGCAGATGATAAGGAATTGGAAGTTCCACTTTATATTTAAAATTTTAGCCAATTCTTGGGTAACAGAGGAAGTAAACTTGGGGCCATTATCACACTGGAGGGAGGCAGGTAAACCAAAGCATGGAATCATTTCTTGGGAAAGTAGGGTTGCAAGACCAGAAGCCCTCTTCTTGTTAGTTGGAAAACCTTCAACCCATCCAGTGAAGGTGTCTCCTAAGACTAGGAGATATGTGGTTTTTCTTACAGGGGTCATGTGGGTAAAGTCAAGTTGCCAGTCCATGGCAAGAATGACTCCTCTAACTTGGTGTGTGGGAGATGGGGGTGGTCTCACATTGCAATTGGGATTAGCCTTGAGCCCAGTGTTGCAGGCTTGAGAGACTTGTTGGAGACACAGTAAATCTGAAGAGGACTTATTTAGCGAATACTTTAGGAATACATGGAGGGACTGAACAGCAGGGTAGAATAAACTGTGTAGGTAAGATAATAGGGCTTTAGTTTCATCAGGGGGAAGTTGGAATTTTGTCGGCATAGAATATAAGACTGAAGTAGGGGCTTGTGATGACTAAGGGTGGTGGTTAGAACAGCCTGCTTTGCTAGCCTGTCCACTCACTGTGTTATTTCCTAAGGAAATATCCAGATACAAGACTGCTACCCCGTGGGGTAAAAGAGCAACTTCAAGCAAATTTCCTATATAATTAGCATTAAGAATGGATGATGCAGCCACATCAATGTTCATAGCTGCTCAATTCACAATAGCTAGATTATGGAATCAACCTAGATGCCCTTCAGTAGATGAATGGATAAAGAAACTGTGGTATATATACACAATGGAATATTACTCAGCCATAAAGAAGAATAAAATTATGGCATTTGTAGGTAAATGGATAATGTTGGAGACTGTTATGCTAAGTGAGATCAGCCAATCCCCAAAATCCAAAGGCCGAATGGTCTCTCTAATAAATGAATGATGATGTATAATGTGGGGGGGAAGGGTGGCAAGAATGGAGGAAGGATAGATAGCATAGAGGGAAGGGAGGGGTGAGGGCGGGGTGGGGGGTAAAAATAATAACAGAATGTGTGACAGATACCATTGCCCTGTGTACATGCATGAATGCACAGATGGTGTGACTCTACTTTGTGTACAACCAGTGAAACAATAGCTGTACTCCATTTGTGTTCAATGAATCAATAAGTAAATTAATAAAATATTAAAAAAAATAAATAAAAATTCTTCAGGAGGAAAAAAAAAAAAAGAATGGATGTTCCTGCCTGAAATCCTCTTAGACTCAATTATGTCATAGGTATGTTTGGAATCAGTAAAAGATATGGACTGCTGTGTTTCTAGCTAATGATAAGGCTCCAGTGAGGGCAACAAGTTCAGCTTATTGAGATGTGGTGCCTGAGGGAAGGAGAGAAGTCTTCATAATCTGGGTGAGGACAAAAGGAGAATCTGCTGTAGCCTTTCCTTAAATTATAGCATAGTCTGCAAGGTATGGGGACTGTTTCTGGGAGCTTGCATCCAGGAACCAGTGTCTGGAGTCAGGGAGTGGCTGATCAGTTATATGTGAATATGGGTTCATTAAGAAATCAAGGGTGTCAGGAGAAGAGTGAGAAATCACAGGGGCAGAGGGGCTTTTTGTGGGTAGAAGAGTGGCTGGGTTTAATGAGGAGTCTTGCTGGAAGGTAGTCAGGTGTTCAGGAGTTGTGCATGCAGTAATTGGTCTGGGCAAGGGAGAGAAATGCCTGATGGCTGAGAAGATATTGGAGGAGTGTGAGGTAAGAACAGTAATGGGTTGATGTAATGCACATTTTCTGGCCTCAGGGATGAGGAGAGCTGCTGTCACCAAAACCTTGTGGCATTGGGGCACACCTTCATAAACTATGTCTAAATGCATTAGGTGGGGGTATCTCCTGACTTCTGGTTAAGAACTCCTAAGGCTTGTCCATGTTCTGACTGGCATGACAAGAAGAAAGGCTTATTAGGGTTTGGTAAGTAAAGAGTTGAGGATTTGAGAAGAGAGTGCTGGGGATTAGGAATCATTGAAGAGGGGCTGAGGTTGTGGCTCAGTGGTAGAGCACTCATCTAGCATGTGTGAATCACTGGGTTGGATACTGAGCACCACATAAAAATAAATAAATAGAATAAATGATCACATGTGCACCTACAGCTGAAAACATTTAAAAATAAGAAATAGTGAAAGGAATGGGGATATGGAAGTGGATCTGAAAGATTCCCCTTAGAGGCTTCATAAAGTGGTTTGGCTATGAGGAAGAATTTTGGTATCCAGATACAAAAATAATTAAAAGGGCCTAAGAGGGAAAGCATATCCCTTTTAGGGAAAGGTAGGGGAATGTCCTTTAAAGCTTGGAGTCTTTCTGGGGGGCATAGTGTGGAAGGTGGAGGTGAATAGGTGCCTACATGTTGTACCAGAGTGGGGAGCGCATCTTGGCCTTAGATTAAGAGACCCGGTACTCCCAGGAGGCCATGGTATTAAGGAGGAGGTTAGTGTGATGTTTGGAGAATTCTGGTGATGGGCTGCAGAGCAGGAGATCATCTACATGTTGTAGGAAGTGGCTGGGGGATACATTTAAAATGGCCACAGCACATTGGAAATCCTGGACAAAGTGTTGGGGGCTATATTGGAAACCCTGTGGGAGAGCAGTCCAGGTGAGCTGCTGAGAGGAGTTAGTGTCTGTGTCAGTCCAGGCAAAGGCAAGAAGTGGGCATGAGGGGAATAGTAAAAACAGTGTCTTTTAGGTCTAATACTGAGAAATGTGTGGTGGAGGCTGGAATATGAGATAAAAGGGTGTTGGGATTGGGACTACAGGATATGTGGGAACAACTGCCTCATTGATTTTTCTGAGGTCCTGCACTAACCAGAATTGGCCACGGGATTTCTTTACTCTGAGGATGGGGGAGTTGTGAGGGGAGTGGGTTGGTATGAGGAGATAGGCTTGTAATAATTGGGATATGATGGACATTAAATCTCAGAGTTAAGGGAGTTAAAGGACATTGGGGGCCAGGTGTCGTGGTACATACCTCTAATCCCAGGGACTCGGGAGTCTGAGGCAAAGGATCACAAGTTCAACGCCTCTCTTAGCAACTTAGTGAGGAACTTAGCAAAGCAGCAAGACCCTGTCTCTAATAAAATATTTTTAAAACACTGCGGATATGGCTTAGTGATTAAGCACCACTGGGTTCAGCTGCCAGTAGAGAGAAAAAAACCCAACAGAATGAAATAATGATTTTTTTTTAAATAAAAAGGATATTGGAGAAGGGTAACAGTGAGTGGGATCTTTTAGTTATGTATGAATAGGGTAGTGGTGTTTAGCTATTGTACGCTGAGAAGTATTCCAGAAAGTGGGGTTTATTCCAGTGGGTGAAGAACAATCAGGAGGTTTAGGGTTCACAGAATGTATTAAAAAGATGGCAGTGAAGGTTAAAGGGGGGATGATGATGGAGGCTCTTAATTTGTGGAGGAGATTCCAATCCAATAAGTGGACAAGGCAAGTTGGGATAACTATAAAGAGTGGAATGAAGAAAGGGATCCAAACATGCAACAAAGGGGGGTATCTTTAGTGGATATAGAGGGGTCCTTGAGACTCCCACAATAGGGATATCTGCCTTAAAAGTGGGTCTATACCATTGATTCAAAAGTGAAAGGCTTACTCCCATGTCAACCTCAAATGAAATTGCGTGGCTGTTCACCATTACTGTAAGGAGGTGCTTCTCGAATGTACCACCTGAAGTGGCTGGGGTATTGGATCCTTGCCTCCTCATTCCAGAGTCTCAGTGAATGGGACTTGGGAAGTGGGTGGCTACACCAAGGGGCGGGTGTCCTTCCCTGGGGAAGTCCACCTTCCAGTGTCCCCATTGCCCACAGTTGGAACAGGGCTTGGTGGGGGGCTTCAGGTTAGAGCAGGATTTTGGAAGCAGGGCCTGGGAGGTACATTAGAGGGTCTGGTGGGGCTATGAGCTAAAGGGGCTTTCTTACGGCTGTGGATGGCTGAGGCCAGGAGCTGATATTTTACTTCAAGATGCTTTTCTCTCTCTCCTTTTTAGCCTCATCTTCCCTATTGTTTAAAACCTTGAAAGCAGAATCTAGAAGCTGCTGTTGGAGGGTCTCAGGACACTTTTGAAACTTGAATTGTTTTCAGATATCAGGTGCAAACACACTGATAAAGTTAAAATGGAGAATGAGAGTGATACTAGGAGTATCCAGATCTAGGTTGGTATATTTGGTACCAGCCTTAGTAAGCTGGGCCAAAAAGAGGGCAGGGTTTTCATTGGGTCTCTGGGTCATTTCCTTTCCCTTGCCCCAGTGAACCTGGGTATGAGAACTTCTTGTCATGCCTTCCAGGTGGCCTGTAGTCATGTGCTGGAGTCTAATGACCCCAGCATCTTGAGGCTGATATGTCCAATCAGGTTCAGCTGTAGGGATGGCAGCCTCTGCTGCAGGATGGATAAAGGGGGGTTTGGCATGGGGAGATCGGATGGTCTTTAACTGCCTGCAAAATACAGGCACATTCCTCAGGAGTCAGGATGGAAGCTAGGATGTAATAAATGTCTGCCCAAGTAAGGTGGTAAGCCTGAGTAGGATGTGGGAGTTCCTTTCTATGCTTAGTAGGGTTTTCAGAAAATGAGCTTAATCTGTCCTCTATTTGGGAGAAATCTGTCATAGAAAAGGGGACATGAACTCAGACCATCCCTTCAGCCCCTGCCATCTCTCTGAGAGGGAACATGTGTGGCACTAGAAGGATTTTTGATCATGTATGAGGAGGTGATCACAGGAGGGAGGGGGAGCTCGAGTGTGGGATTTCAGGGGTTTTGCAGGGAGAGTAGTGGGACTTTGAAGAGGGGAGTTTGGTTCCACTACTGAAGTCAGGGCAGTGGGATCCTGGGATTGTCAGGAGGGGTTCATCTGCTATTTCCAGGGCAGTGAATGAGGAGGAGAGTTGAGAATGTGTGAGGTTGAATTGTAAAGCACAGCAGGGCTGACATCCTCAGGGCTTTGAGCTGAGGAAAAAGGAAGCCTGGAGATAAGCTATTTCAGACCATTTGCCATTCTGCTGTAGGTAATTTTTTAAATCCTGGAGAATTTCTTGATTGAAGGTCTCATCCCTGGGCCATTGGTGCAAATTAATGAAATTATATTGTAGCGAAATGAAGTGCTGAGCCTAATGAGGTATGCAATTTTGATGTCAGTTAGGGAGAAAAGGGTCTTAAAATTTCTTATAAGACTGTAATGGGGAGGCCCAAGGAATCAACAGCATAGTTCCTGTGTGGGAGTGGTTTGGCCATGGTGATGGTTTGAGATCTGGGTGTCCCCTGAAATCTTATGTCACTGGACTGGACTTTTCCACCAGAGAATGGGAAAACCTCTTCAGTGGTGGTCTCAATGGCAGAACACCTGAGTCAGGGTACCTATCTGCTGGGGACTGGATGGGGTCTTATCTGTCTATAGAATTTGAAGTTTGGTATTGTGTTCAGGAATAAAATGTCAAAGAGGTCTATGAACTGGAGGTCTTCAGGGTGTTGGAGAGCATAGGGGTTGTGGAGAGGATGGAAAGGGTGAGGGGAAGGGATCAGAAAGAGGGTGCCTTCAACAACACTAAAGAATTTGATACAGATCCTTGTACCACATATGTAGCATAAGGCAGAAACAACCTAGCCTAGAGTTGGGGTCAGTTTGGGTTGTGTACTGGCAGCTGAGAGCCAAAGTTGACTCGGAGGGCATGAAAGGTCTGTTTCTGTAGTGTGGGTAGGGAGGTGGGAGTCCTGTCAGTTTATGCATTTAGCCTAGATGTGTGAGCTGTGGCTGGTGGGTTGCCCAAACTCAGAGGGTCACAGTAATGCTGGACATTCAACGGTCACTTCCCCGGTCTCAGAGGCCATTCACCATGACTGTGGGGAAAAGAGAAGGGTAAATATTGTCTTACTGACATTCCCAGTCAGGGATCCAAAAAGGAAGCACGAAATGAAGGAGACAGGCACAGACCTCACAAATTCAGCAAAGCCTTCCTTCAGCAGCAGAGTCAGGCATTGGATGGCACACTTTCTGCTTAGAATGGCCACCCATTCCAGGTGGGTTCTGGGTTTATATAGGTTACCATTGGCTGGTGACTTAGCCACTGAAGACTTTAACAGGATGTGGGCATTCAGGAAAAAGTTTGCAAAAATTACAAATTTTTTTTTCCCTGGGCAGTGTTTCTACAGGGCAAGAATGGAGGGTGCATTGTACTGTCACTGAGAAAAGATATGCTGGGAAATGACCCATGCTTCCCTTTTCCACGGATTGTCTTCTCACTGGGTGATGTTTGCTTCCCTCCCAGAGATTGTCTAGTCACTGGGAAAGGATGTAATGGGAAAAGATCAATGTTATCAATGTTCTGCCTTCCTACCTCCCTCTTCCAAAGCCACACTGTTTTGGGGGTTGTCATTTCCATATCCTTCAAAGGTGGTAGGTGTAAGTCTGGGAGGAATATGGTATTATGAGTGAGGTTTCTGTTACTGTAAGAAACACCTGAGATAATCACCTTATAAAGAGAAAAGTTTTATTTTGTTTCATAGTTTTGGAGCTTTCAGTCCATAGTCAGTTGGCCCTGTTGCTTTAGGGCTGGTGACAAGGCAGCCCATCATGAAAGGGAGTGTATGGTAGAACAGGTTGCTTACCTCGTGACCTGGGTAAAAGAGAGAGAGAAGGGAGGAGAAAAGGTAGTGTTGGGCTGATTATCCCCTACAAGCCCATATCCATATTGACCAGGTCTCCTACTTGGCCTCCCCATTTTTTCCCATACTCGGGATTGAACCCAGGATCACTCTGAGCTATCACCAGTTACTCCTTTAAAATCTTATAATGAGACAGGGTCTTTCTCAGATGCTCAGGTTGGCCTGGAACTTGAGATCATTCCACCTCAGCCTCCAAGAAATTGGGATTATAAGCAAAACATTGTGCCTCATTTAGGCCCCACCTCTTAAAGACTCAACCATTTCTCAATAGTGCCAAACTGGAGAGGAAGCCTTTAACAGGTGGGCCTTTAGGGATATTCCAGACCAAAATCTATACCATGGCATAAGATCATTTTTGATAGCAATGTAATTTTTACATACTAAAATATTCAGGTCTGGGCTGGGAATGTAGCTCAATGATTGACTGCTTGTCTGGCACATATGAGTGCCTGGGTTCGATCCCCAGCATCACATGAAAATAAAAAAGTAAAATAAAGGTATTACGTCCATGTTCAACTAAAAAATATGTTAAAAAATAAAATATTTAGGTACAGTATTCAGACTGAATATACTATTCAGTATTGCTAATCCCAGGCTAGATAACTATTTTCATACTTCCATCAACTCAATCCTATCTTGCATTCTCTGCATAATCTTATCCTCTGAAATAAACATTAAATGTGGAGGGAAGTACCTAAAGAGCTTTGATCCAGCACTCTGGAACTTACCACCAAGTGCTTTCGTGACCTACACCCTCTGTTTTTATATTGAGGGTATTGTCCCAGGGACAACCCAATCCCAGGAATTAGTACTGATCAGCATAACTGGTACTCATCTTGCTGTATCATACTCATACTGTCTATACCTGACATCCTTCCATGTTCTCTCCATATACTCTTTTTTTCTTCTATTAAAGAATGGAAACCCTGAAGCCTCTATATGATCCCTAGGCCCAACCAGATATTGTCACATTATATTAGTGTCGACTACTTAACTGTTGCTGCAATTATCCTTTACTCCTGTCTTTGTTTTACACTCCAGTGTACTAGGTATTTCAAAAGAATACCTAAAAACCTCTAATTTCCTCCCATAATGCCTGGGATAAAAATTCAAACTCCTTACCCTGGATTGCAGAGTGATTCTGCCACTGTTGCCTATCTCTCCTCATCTCCTACTTTCCTTCTTGCTTTCCACTTTCCAGGCACATCATCTAAACATCTGAAGTTCCACTCAAGATCTTTGCACAGCAAATTACTCTCCATAAGGTGCTTTTCTAGTGACCTTTACTTGACTGGTTCCATTTTATCTTTCATGTCACCTCCTAGAGGAGATTGTCTCTATCCATCCATTCTAAGGAGCTACCTAGTCACCCTCTATCAGTTGATATTTTTTCAGTTTTCTTGATAGTCCTTACCACTGTCTGAAACAGTTAGGGTTGTTTATTGTCTTTCATTCCCTTCTGGAATATGATGTCTAGAAGACAGATTTTCTGAGTTGCTTACAGCTCTGTTCTCAGTGCCTACATTGATTTATGACCCCAGTTGATATTCAATACATATTGCTGAGATAAATGTTGTCTCACTATTCCCAAAATCAATTACATGGATTTTCTAGCCATTTATAGTGTTATCCAAGACATACAGTAAGTTAACATTCATTATGATCTTGAGATCATGTCTTCTCCAGAAGGCAGTGGGATTTAGAAGGACAATGTCTCAAGGCTCGATGTCTTCATTTGCTACCATGCCCATGAATCTATGTTAGCCGAAGAAAAAGAGCAATTTCTGCTGTTTTACAGCTTTTATGGATGAGGCCTTAGAGCCATCAGGTAAACAACTGTAAAGGATGAGCAAGATTCTCAGGGGATGCCAGGGGAGCTGCATGCATTGCAACACTGCAACATCCTATCTAGAACATTGCTGAGGACTCTGAAAGCTGAAATGAAATGTGTAGTAAAGAGAAATTGTTCACACTGGTAAAATGTTTGGTGTGAACCCACTGGGAATATTGAAATGACAGAATTAGGAAAGTAAACACATGGAAAGAAAAAGATGGGATGAACTGGTTCAAGTATAAGGAAATGTCTCAAAAGTATTGGACTCTTGTAAGCTTGTACAATATTATTGCATGCAAATGGTGTTCTTTCTCACTTGGAGTTGGAATTACCTGGTGAAGTTGTCCCTTCAGAAGAAGGCTTCAGTAAAACCATAACATTGAGATTAGTCTGTGGTTTGGAGAACTACCTATACTTTCTTTAAAGACTGGTCTGCCCTGTCAGCAAGCACAATGACAAGTTTGCAAAACAAGTTCTTATGCATGCTTGGAAAGATCTTTAATATGTGTGTTTGTTAAAATTAATGATTAAATGTGTACGTAAGGACTCAGTTTGAGACATATTTTGTTCCTTTGTTTCTGGGTAGTGACCTGTGAGTCATATAATTCATTTCGTAATAATCAAAATCCTTTTTGTAGGTAAAAGTTGTAATCCCAAGGTTGAGAATTCCAAAAGAGTTAAATGACAAAAGCAGTTTTAGGGTTATTTGGTGCACTTCAGGTGAGGGATTTTAACATTTTACATTTGGTTTACATATTTATTTTACTAATTGGCTTATAAGCAGACATTACAGTTTCTATATTTGTAACTTCAGAAAATTTTAATTTTAATTTAAAATTTTAAATTAGTTTTTATTTGTTATTTTTTCTGTAAATTATAGTAGAATATGTTTTGATATATTATGTATACATGGAGTATAACTTCCCATTCTTGTGGTTGTACATGTTGTGGAGTTACACTCCTTGGTATTGGTATACGAACATAGGAAAGTTATGTTTGTATCCTTCTATTGTCTTTGCTATTCCCACCCCACCCTTCCCTTCATTCTCCTTTGTTTAAACCAATGAGCATCTGTTCTTTCCTCCCCCTATGGTTGTGTGGTATCATCTCCATATCAGTACATTCAGCCTTTGGTTTGTGGGGTCTGGCTTAATTCCCATAGGTGATAATCTCCAGTTTCATCCATTTACTGACAAGTGTCATAATTTCATTGTTCATTGTGGCTGAGTAATAATCCATTATGTATATATACCACAGTTTCCTTATGATTCATCTGTTGAAGGGCACCTAGGTTGGTTCCATAGCTTAGCTAATGTGAATTGAGCTGCTATAAACATTGATGTGACCATGTCTTTATTGTATGCTGATTTTAAGTTCTTTGGGTATATGCTGGCTGAGGAGTGGGATGACACTATAATTTTAATGAGGGATGAAGAATTGCATGACACTACATTTATACTCCTTCAAATATTCATTTAGTCAGTCATTCAACACATGTGTATTGATTACATCTTATGTATCAGACACTATATAAGACATGGGGCACAGAGGAGTGAACAATGCAGACAAGAATATTTCCTTTCCTCAGGGGTCTTACTTTTTAGTGATGGGCAAGGGAGTGATGGAGATTAAGCACAACCAGTAAGTAAATTCCATAATGCATTTAAATGTTCAGGGCTCTATAGGAGACGTGGTCCCTGGTGAAGGGAATCAGATGGAAGGAAGGGAGAAACACCCAGAGCTGAATGCAATTTCAAATAGTCTATCCAGGGAAACCCTTGTTGAAAATATATGATTTGGGAATAGGCTTGAAGGAGGTGAGGAGATCTTTCCAAGCATGGGATAGCACATGGGCTCAGTATGTCTGGAATTGAGTGAATGAAAAGGAACATAGCAGTATATCATGCTGAGCCAGAGTCAGTGAACTAGTGCAGTCTGATTTTCTGAATGAAGTTTTATTAGAAGAAGCTAATGTCCATTTGTTTACCTATTTTGCATGGCCACTTTCAAGGTACAACTGCAGAGTGGAGATCTGGAGAGAGAGACAATCTGTTTCACTACACTGACTTATTTAATATTTCTCCAGCTGTTTGTAGAAAATATTTGCCACAAACAGGAAATGGTTAGGGGTTATGCTAGAATAGAAAGGGAGGAATATATTTAGAAATGAATAGGTGTGAAATGCAATTTGAAGAGAGGGCAGATGGAATTTCCTGATATTCTGAGTGTGCAGTTGGGAGAGAAAGATAGGAGTGAAATGATGTCAAAGGTTTCTAGCCTGGGCAATTGGAAAGATGGCAATAAGTAGAATAAGGAAAGTGTACATAGACTAGATGTCTTGCTCCCTTTCTCCACCAGGGGAAGAAGAACAAATTGGAGATTCTGCTTCATACATGTTTAGAAAGTAGAAACAAAGAAAAGAAAAGGACCCATTTGGAATAGAGGCCATGACCAGATTCTCCACTTGTCCAGCAAACCTATTTCCTCTTCTATTGGCCAGATGTCTCTTTCTCATGAACCCTGAAGCTGTGTTTTGACTTCTTATTCAAAACACCAACTGAGGAAGCACAGACACTAGGTGCCATGTGGGTTAGCGGGCACTCACATTCTGCCTCAGAGTCTTATCTACTTGGGGGGAAACAGAGCTCTGCTTCAGGGACCTGAAAACTGCAAGGTCCTAAATTTAAAATAATTATGTTAAAAGGTTAATCAGGATTTAGAAAGATGGAGGCAGCAATGTAGTTTGGAGTCTCCCCAAAGAAAAGAAAAAGACTATTTGGACTAGAGGTCATGGAAAGAGAGCAAACAAGCCAAAACCCCTGGAGTAGTATTTGCCACAAAAATGGAGAACACAGTTTTCTCTATGAACGTCAGAACAAGAGGGTATGGAAAACTACCAGGAGGAGGCAGCAGACCTGCCTGGCAGCCCTTCTTCCTGTAGAGGCAATGGGAGACAGGAGGCTTTGAAGCCTCCTGCAGGCATTCCCTGGAAAGTAGAGCAGGACAGTAGGAGAAGAACAGCTGAAACTGAGAGGGGTTTTGGGCAACCACAAAGTGAGTACAGTTGGTCTTGTATATCTATAGGTTCTGCATAAGCGAATTTAACCAACTTCAGGTCAACAACATGCATAAGAATAATCACATATGTACTAAAGATGTACAGGCTTTTTTCCTTGTTTTTATTCCCTAATCAATGTATTATAACAACTATTTACATAGGTTTGATAAGTAATGAGAGATGATTTAAAGGATACAAGAGATATGTGCAATATCTATGCAAATACTACCTCATTTTACATAAGACTTGAGCATCTGTGGATCTTGGTGTCTGTGAGGGTTCCTGGAAGCAATTCTCTGTGGATACTGAGGAGCAGCTCTAAGTAGAGTGTTCCATGATGGAATCTGAAGGGCTGAAGCTGTCCAGCCTTTCTACTCTCTTGAAAAATGAATCGCCAGCACTCTTTTTCACAATGTGACCCCACACAGAAGAGGAACTGCTGGGAGGAACAATAGACACAAAGGATTAAACTCCAGGTGGGAAACAGCCAGAAAATCTTAGAAAGCAAGTCACCATGTTTTTGAATACTACAAGAAGAGAAATAAGAAGAAGGAGAAGGAGACCAAAGGAAGCAGACTAGGGAGAGTAGGAGAGGAAGTAGGGAGGGAGAGAAAGAGGCAGAAGGAGAAGAGGAGGAAGTTTTTGTTTGTTTTGTTTTGTTTACATTAGAAACATTACCCTCAATCATACTTTTACAAAAAAAACTAACATCACATAAAAATTCATAGCAAGAAAAGATTGAAACCAAACTCCATATAAAGGTATTTTGAGAAAAAGAAGAACAGCCTGTCAGACAATGAAAACAAGTCAGAAAGAACCTACCAACACATCATATGGTAACCCACTGATTCAAAAGTATCTAAAAAGACCTTAGGAAATCAAAGCAAAGCAAAATATGGCAGACCATGAGAGGGGGAATGGGAAATTCTCATTTAATGGATAGTGTTTCTGTTTTGGATGGTGAAAAGATTTGGAGATGGATAGTGAATAATGCTTAAATAACTTGTGAATCTACTTAACGCTATGGAGTTATCCACTTGAAATGCTTGAAATGGTGAGTTTCATGTTATATATGTTGTTCCACAATTTAAAAAAGAACAACTTAAATGGAAGGTAGATGAGATACTAGCACTCAAATGGAAACTAAACTAAAAGGGATCATAGAGTGAATGAACCTAATAGATAATGCCTAAAAGGAAAGAAAATGAATTTTTTAAAATCAGAAAAATAATAAAATGTATTCCAGAGAAATGATAAATATAAAAGTAAAAAGCCAGGCAAATTCTAAGAGAAATAATGTAAATACACCTAGGAATTCAGTATGCCATAAAGGTGACATTTCAAATCAGTGAGACAGATCATTAAATAAATTGTGATACATACAGTTTGGGGTTAAACCATTTCTCTGGAAGATCCAAAGAGTGGCAAAAGCAGATGATTCCAGTGGGAACAGTGGGAAAGATGGTGGATGGAAAATTTGAGGGAATGGGTAAATTTCCACTGAGTACTCTTTTGAATCTTTCTAATTGTTATATTGTGTGAATATATTACTTCCAAAGCCTGAATGCCAGAGTTCCAATCCCAAATTCCCAATTCATTGCTAGCTCTTAATCTAGAGCAAATTATTGACATTATTTCCTTATCTGTGAAGGGCAAGGGAATAAATTTGAGCCAAAAACTTGCCAGAAATGGAAATCACTGTGAAAACAACCCAATGGCCACCACCAGAGATGTGTGGATAAACAAATGTGGTATTATAATATTAGGCAAACTCAAAAAGGATGAAGAACTCACAGGTTACAGCAGGGATAATCCTTGAAAACGGTCTTCTGAGAGAAAGAAGCCTAACATAAAAGTCACTATTGTATGATTCCTTTAATATGAAATGTCCTGAGAAGGCAAAACCAGAGGGATTAATGAATGGTTGCCTGGGGCCAGGGGGAGCTGGGAATGGGAAAGACTTCCAACACGTAAAAGGGTGTCTTTTGTGAATAATGAAAATATTATGTATCAGTGGGGATGTGTGCACAACCTCGAAAAATTACTAAATGCCACTTTTTTTCACATACATTTTAATGATGAATTTTATGTTCTATGAATTTTTTCTCCAGAAATAAATTTAAAATGTAAATTAGTAATCTTTGCATGGTTATGATCCTGCGCCTCCATCATCTTCTTATGCCACTCTTTTCCTTTCCTATCCTCACCCTCTGTCCCACACCCTCTACCGGCGCAGCTTCACACCAGCACTCTGGCCTCCAAAAGAGACTGCTTAGAATTGAGCTTCTGGGTCCAGCGCTATTGCCCCCACCCCCTGCTCCGCGCAGGCGCACTGTGTGCCCACAGAGGGTGGGGATGGACACCAAGAGCTGATTTTTCTCGTGAGCTTCAGTTGATAGCAATGGTCCCTGAAGGCGGCATGAGCCGGAATCAGTGAAGGAGGAACTGACACGCCCCTCAATGTAATATTTATCCCTGTTTTGAAGTGTGATTTGGCGACCTGTAATGCCCGGATGCTGTGCTCTGAAAGCCAGGCTGGCTGCCTGCGGGCATTTGTGATCAAGGAGGATGTGAGGTCTTCGGCCTCAGAACAAGACTTTCTAGTCTGCATACAATTTGATCGTGCAGCACTAGATTATTAGTAAAGTGGCAGATGATAAGGAATTGGAAGTTCTACTTTATATTTAAAATTTTAGCCAATCGTTGGGTAACAGAGGAAGTAAACTCGGGGTCATTATCACACTGGAGGGAGGCAGGTAAACCAAAGCATGGAATTATTCCTTGGGAAAGTAGGGTTGCAAGACCAGAAGCCCTCTTCTTGTTAGTTGGAAAACCTTCAACCCATCCAGTGAAGGTGTCTCCTAAGACTAGGAGATATGTGGTTTTCTTACAGGGGGCACGTGGGTAAAGTCAAGTTGCCAGTCCATGGCAAGAATGACTCCTCTAACTTGGTGTGTGGGAGATGGGGGTGGTCTCACATTGCAATTGGGATTAGCCTTGAGCTCAGTGTAGCAGGCTTGAGAGACTTGTTGGAGACACAGTAAATCTGAAGAGGACTTATTTAGTGAATTCTTTAGGAATACCCACGTATTCCTAAAGAATAGACTAGGGACTGAAAGAATAGGGACTGATCATCAGGGTAGAATAAACTATGTAGGTAAGATAATAGGACTTTAGTTTCATCAGGGGGAAGCTGGAGTTTTGTGGGCATATAATATAAGACTGAAGTAGGGGCCTGTGATGACTGAGGGTGGTGGTTCGAGAGGGCAGCCTGCTTTGCTAGCCTGTCCACTCACTGTGTTATTTCCTAAGGAAATATATCGCAGGTTGGCTTGGTGTCCTTTACAGTGCAAGACTCCTACCCTGTGGGGTAAAAGCGCAACTTCAAGCAAATTTCCTATATAATTAGCTTTAAGAATGGGTGTTCCTGCCTGAATAAGAAATCCTCTTAGAATCAATTATGTGTTTGGAATCAGTAAAAAAATATGGACTGCTGTGTTTCTAGCTAATGATAAGGCTCCAGTGAGGGCAACAAGTTCAGCTTATTGAGATGTGGTGCCTGAGGGAAGGAGAGAAGTCTTGGTAATCTGGGTGAGGACAAATGGAGAATCTGCTGTAGCCTTTCCTTAAATTATAGCATAGCCTGCAAGGTATGGGGACTGTTTCTGGGAATTTGCATCTATGAACCAGTGTCTGGAGTCAGGGAGTGGCTGATCAGTTATATGTGAATATGGGTTCATTAAGAAATCAAGGGTGTCAGGAGAAGAGTGAGAAATCACAGGGGCAGAGGGGCTTTTTTGTTGGTAGGAGAGTGGCTGGGTTTAATGAGGAGTCTTGCTGGAAGGTAGTCAGGTGTCCAGAAGTTGTGCATGCAGTAATTGGTCTGGGCAAGGGAGAGAAATGACTAATGGCTGAGAAGATTTCGGAGGAGTGTGAGGTAAGAACAATAATGGGTTGATGTAATGCACATTTTCTGGCCTCAAGGATGAGGAGGGCTGCTGTCACCAAAACCTTGTGGCATTGGGGCACACCTTCATAAACTATGTCTAAATGCATTAGGTGGGGGTATCTCCTGACTTCTGGTTAAGAACTCCTGAGGTTTGTCCATGTTCTGAGTGGCATTACAAGAAGAAAGGCTTATTAGGGTTTGGTAAGTAAAGAGTTGAGGATGTGAGAAGAGAGTTCTGGTGATTAGGAGTCATTGAAGAGGGGCTGAGGTTGTGGCTGAGTGGTAGAGCATTCGTCTAGCATGTGTGAGTCACTGGGTTGGATACTGAGCAGCACATAAAAATAAATAAACAGAGTAAATGATCATGTGTGCACCTACAACTGAAAACATTTTAAAATAAGAAAAGGTGAAAGTAAGGGGGAGATGGAAGAGGATCTGTAGAGGCTTCATAAAGGGGTTTGGCTATGAAGAAGAATTTTGGTATCCAGATACAACAATAATTAGAAAGGACGAAGAGGGAAAGCATATCCCTTTTAGGGAAAGGTAGGGAAATGTCCTGTGAAGTTTGGAGTCTTTCTGGGGGGCATAGTGTGGAAGGTGGGGGTGAATAGGTGCCTACATATTATACCAGAGCGGGGAGCACATCTTGGCCTTAGATTCAGGGACCCGGTACTCCCAGGAGGCCATGGCATTAAGGAGGAGGTTAGTGTGATGTTTGGAGAATTCTGGTGATGGGCTGCAGAGCAGAAGATCATCTACATGTTGTAGGAAGTGGCTGGGGATACATTTGAAATGTCCACATCGCATTGGAAATCCTGGACAAAGTGTTGGGGGCTATATTGGAAACACTGTGGGAGAGCAGTCCAGGTGAGCTGCTGAGAGGAATTAGTGTCTGTGTCAGTCCAGGTAAAGGCAAGAAGTGGGCATGAGGGGAATAGTAAAAACAGTGTCTTTTAGGTCTAATTCTGAGAAATGTGTGGTGGAGGCTGGAATATGAGATAAAAGGGTGTTGGGATTGGAACTACAGGATATGTGGGAACAACTGCCTCATTGATTTTTTCTGAGGTCCTGCACTAACCAGAATTGGCCATGGGGTTTCTTTACTCTGAGGATGGGGGAGTTGTGAGGGGAGTGGGTTATAATAAAGGCTTGTAATAAATGGGATATGATGGGTTTAAATCTCAGAGTTAAGGGAGTTAAAGGATATTGGGGTCCGGGTCTGGTGGTGCACACCTCTAATCCCAGGGGCTCGGGAGTCTGAGACGAGTTCAACGCCTGTCTTAGCAACTTTGAGAAGCACTTAGCAAAGCAGCAAGACCCTATCTCTAATAAAATATTTTTAAAAGACTGGGGATAGGGCTTAATGATTAAGCACCCACTGGGTTCAGCCCCCAGTAGAGAGGAAATAAAAGCAAGAGAATGAAATAATTTTTTTTTATAAAAAGGATATTGGAGAAAGGTAACAGTGAGTGGGATCTTTTAGTTACGCATGAATAGGGTAGTGGTATTTAGCTATTGTAGGCTGAGAAATATTCCAGAATGTTTATTCTAGGGTTTATTCTAGTGGGCAAAGAACAATCAGGAGGCTTAGGGTTCACAGGGACTAGGTATCGGCCAGAATGTATTAAAAAGATGGCAGAGAAGGTTAAAGGGGGGATGATGATGAAGGCTTTTAATTTGTGGAGGAGATCCCAATCTAATAAGGGGACAGGGCAAGTTGGCATAACTATAAAGAATGGGATAAAGAAAGGGATCCAAACATGCAAAAAAGGGGAATATCTTTAGTGGATATAGAGGGGTCCTTGAGACTCCCACAATACGGATATCTGTCTTAAAAATGGGTCCATAGCATTGAGTAAAAGTGAAAGGCTCACTCCCATGTCAATCTCAAATGAAATTGCGTGGCTGTTCACCATTACTGTAAGGAGGTGCTTCTCGAATGTACCACCTGAAGTGGCTGGGGTATTGGATCCTTGCCTCCTCATTCCAGAGACTCAGTGAGTGGGACTTGTGAAGTGGGTGGCTACAACCAGGGAAGGGTGTCCTTCCCTGGGGCCAGTCCACATTCCAGTGTCCCCATTGCCCACAGTTGGAACAGGGCTTGGTGGGGGGCTTCAGGTTAGAGCAGGATTTTGGAAGCAGGACCTGGGAGGTACATCAGAGGGTCTGGTGGGGCTGTGAGCTACAGGGGCTTTCTTAGGGCTATGGATGGCTGAGGCCAGGAGCTGATATTTTACTTCAAGATGCTTTTCTCTCTCTCCTCTTTAGCCTCATCTTCCCCATTGTTTAAAACCTTGAAAGCAGAATCTAGAAGTTGCTGTTGGAGGGTCTCAGGACCCTTTTCAAACTTAAATTGTTTTCAGATATCAGGTGCAAACACACTGATGAAGTTAAACTGGAGAATGAGAGTGCCACTAGGAGTATGCAGGTCTAGGTGGGTATATTTGGTAACAGCCTTAGTAAGCTGGGCCAAAAAGAGGGCAGGGTTTTCATTGGGTCCTGGGTCATTTCCTTTCCCTTGCCCCAGTGAACCTGGGTATGAGAACTTTTTGTCATGCTTCCAGGTGGCCTGTAGCCATGTGCTGGAGTCTAGTGATCCCAGCATCTTGAGGCTGATATGTCCAATCAGGTTCAGCTGTAGGGATGGCAACCTCTGCTGCAGGATGGATAAGGGGGGTTTGGCATGGGGAGATCGGATGGTCTTTAACTGCCTGCAAAATACAGGCACATTCCTCAGGAGTCAGGATGGAAGCTAGGATGTAATAAACGTCTGCCCAAGTAAGGTGTTAAGCCTGAGTAGGATGTGGGAGTTCCTTTCTATGCTTAGTAGGGTTTTCAGAAAATGAGCTTAATCTGTCCTCTATTTGGCAGATATCTGTCATAGAAAAGGGGACATGAACTCAGTCCTTCAGCCCCTGCCACCTCTCTGAGAGGGAACATGTGTGGCACTAGAAGGGTTTTTGATCATGTTTGAGAAGGTGATCACAGTAGGGAGCGGGAACTCGAGTGTGGGATTTCAGGGGATTTTGCAGGGGGAGTAGTTGGACTTTGAGGACGGGAGTTGGGTTCCACTACTGAAGTCAGGGCCGTGGGATCCTGGGATTGTCAGGAGGGGTTCATCTGTTATTTCTGGGGCAGTGAATGAGGAGGAGAGTTGAGAATGTGTGAG
Organism: Glaucomys volans; assembly: GCA_020662805.1. Lineage (NCBI taxonomy): Eukaryota > Metazoa > Chordata > Mammalia > Rodentia > Sciuridae > Glaucomys > Glaucomys volans. The sequence goes on from JAJEJO010004432.1 coordinate 188,657, forward strand.
GTTGAATTGTAAAGCACAGCAGGGCTGACATCCTCAGGGCTTTGAGCTGAGGAAAAAGGAAGCCTGGAGATAAGCTATTTGAGACCATTTGCCATTCTGGTGGAGGTAACTTTTTAAATCCTGGAGAATTTCTTGATCGAAGGTCTCATCCCTGGGCCATTGGTGCAAATTAGTGAAATTATATTGTGGCCAAATGAAGTGCTAAACCTAATGAGGTATTCAATTCTGAGGTCAGTTAGGGAGAAAAGGGTCTTAAAATTTCTTATAAGATTGTAATGGGGAGTCCTAAGGAATCAACAGCATAGTTCCTGTGTTGGAGTGGTTTGGCCAGGGTGACAGTTTGAGATCTGGGTGTCCCCTGAAATCTTATGTCACTGGACTGGACTGTTCCACCAGAGAATGGGAAAACCTCTTCAGTGGTGGTCTCAGTGTTAGAGCACCCAAGGCAGGGTACCTATCTGCTGGGGACTGAATGGGGTCTTACCTGTCTACAGAATTTGAAGTTTGGTATTGTGTGCAGGAATAAAATGTCAAAGAGGTCTATGAACTGGAGGTCTGCAGGCTGTTGGAGAGCAGAGGGGTTGTGAAGAGGATGGAAAGGGTGAGGGGAAGGGATCAGAAAGGGAGTGACTTCAACAACACTAAAGAATTTGATATAGATCCTTGCACCACACATGTCGCTTAAGGCGGAAAAAAACTAGCTTAGAGTTGGGGTCAGTTTGGGGTCGTGTACTGGCAGCTGAGAGTCAAAATGGACTCAGAGGGCATGCAAGATCTGTTTCTGAAGTGTGGGTAGGGAGATGAGAGTAGTGTCAGTTTAGGGATTTAGCCTAGATGTGTGAGCTGTGGCTGTTGGGTTGCCCAACCTCAGAGGGTCACAGTAATGCTGGACATTCAACGGTCACTTCCCAGGTCTCAGAGGCCATTTAGCATGACTGTGGGGAAGAGAGAAGGGGAAATGTCTCCTTACTGACATTCCCAGTCAGGGAACGAAAAAGGAAGCACAAAATGACGGAGACAGGCACAGACCTCACAAATTCAGCAAAGCCTTCATTCAGCAGCAGAGTCAGGCATTGGATGGCACACTTTCCTCTTAGAATGACCACCCATTCCAGGTGGATTCTGGGTCTATATAGGTTACTACTGGGTGGTGACATAGCCACTGAAGACTTTAACAGCATGTGGGCATTCAGGAAAAAGTTTGCAAAATTTAGAATTTTTTCCCTAGGCATGTTTCTATAGGGCAAGAATGGAGGGTGCATTGTACTGTCACTGAGGAAGGATATACTGGGAAATGATCCATGCTTCCCTTTTCCACAGATTGTCTTCTCACTGGGTGATGTTTGCTTCCCTCACAGAAATTGTCTCATCACTGGGAAAGGATAAAATGGGAAAAGATCAATGTTATCAATGTTCTGCCTTCTTCCTGCCTCCCTCTTCCCATGCCACACTGTTTTGGGGTTGTCATTTCCATATCCTTCAAAGGTGGTATGTGTAAGACTGGGAGGAATGTGGTATTATGAGTTAGGTTTCTGTTACTATAAGAAAGACCTGAGACAGTCACCTTATAAAGAAAAGTTTTATTTTGGTTCATAGTTTTGGGGCTTTCAGTCCATAGTCAGTTGGTCCTGTTGTTTTAGGGCTGGTGGAATGCAGCCCATCACGAACGGGAGTGTATGGTAGAACAGGTTGCTTACCTCGTGACCTCGGTGAAAGAGAGAGAAGGGAGGAGAAAAGGTAGTTTGGGGCTCCTTATCCCCTCCAGGTCCATGTCCTCAATGACTAGATCTCCTACTAGGCCTCCCCCTTTTTCCCATACTAGGGATTGAACCCAGGGTCACTCTGAGCTATCACTAGTTACTCCTTTAAAATCTTATATTGAGACAGTGTCTTTCTCAGATGCTCAGGTTGGCCTGGAACTTGAGATCATTCTGCCTCAGCCTCCCAAGTAGCTGGGATTGTACACATACAAATTTCTGCCTCGTTTAGGCCCCACCTCTTAAAGTTTCCACCATTTTGCAATAGTGCCAAACTGGAGAGGAAGCCTTTAAGGGTGGGCCTTTAGGGACCTTCAAGACCAAAATGTATATCATGGTATAAGATCATTTTTGATAGCAATGTAATTTTTACATACTAATATTCAGGTCTGGGCTGGGAATGTAGCTCAATGATTGACTGCTTGTCTGGCACATATGAGTCCCTGGGTTCAATCCCCAGCATCACATGAAAATAAAAAAGTAAAATATAGGTATTATGTCCATGTACAACTAAAAAATACATTAAAAATAAAATATTCAGGTCCAGTATTCAGATATAATTTGGCAAATGCTGTATGCCTCTGCTAATCCCGGGCTAGATAACTATTTTCATAATTCCATCAACTCAATTCTATCCTGGATTCTCTGCATCATCTTAGCCTCTGAAATAAGCATTAAATGTGGAGGGAAGTACCTAAAGAGCTTTGTCCAGCACTCTGGAACTTACCGCCAAGCGCTTTCCTGACCTACACCGTCCATTTTTATATTGAGGTTATTGTCCCAGGGACAACTCAATCCCAGCAATTAGTACTGATCAGAATAACTGGTCCTCGTCCTGCTATATCATACCCATACTATATACACCTGACATTCTTCCACGTTCTATCCACATACTCTTTTTTGCTTCTAGTAAAGAATGGAAACCCTGAAGCCTCCATGTGTTCCCTAGGCCCTACCAGATACTGTCACATTATACTAGTGTCAACTACTTAACTGTTGCTGCAATTATCCTTTACTCCTGTCTCTGTTTTCCACTCCAGTGTACTAGGTATTTCAAAAGAATACCTAAAAACCTCTGATGTCCTCCCATGATGCCTGGGATTAAAAATTCAAACTCCTTGCCCTGGATGGCAGAGTGATTCTGCCACTTGCCTATCTGTCCCTATCTCCTACTTTCCTTCTTGCTCTCCACGCTCCAGCCACATCATCTAAACATCTGAAGTTCCACTCAAGACTTTTTCACAGCAAATTACTCTCCATGAGGTGCTTTTCTAGTGACCTTTACTTGACTGGTTCCCTTTTATCATTCACGTCACCTCCTAAAGGAGATTGTCTCTATCCATTCATTCCATGGAGCTACATAGTCACCCTCTATCAGTTGATATGGTTTCAATTTTCTTGATAGTCCTTACCACTGTCTGAAACAGTTAGGGTTGTTTACTGTCTTTCATTCCCCTCTGGAATATGATGTCTAGAAGACAGATTTTCTGAGTTGCTTACAGCTCTCTTCTCAGTGCCTACATTGATTTATGACCCCAGTTGATATTCAATACATATTGCTGAGATAAATGTTGCCTCACTGTTCCCAAAATCAATTACAAGGATGTTCTAGCCATTTATGGTGTTATCCAAGATATATACAGTAAGTTAACATCCATTATGATCTTGAGACCATGTCTCCTCCAGAAGGCAGTCGGAGTTAGAAGCATAATGACTCAAGGCTCGATGCCTTCATTTGCTACCATGCCCATGAATCTATGTTAGCCAGTAGAAAAAGAGCAATTTCTGCTGTTTTACAGCTTTTATGGATGGGGCCTTAGAGCCACCAGGACAGAAAACTGTAAAAGATGAGCAAGATTCTCAGGGGCTGCCAGGGGAGCTGCATGCACTGCAACACTGCAACAGCCTATCTAGAACATTGCTGAGGACTCTGAAAGCAGAAATGAAATGTGCAGTAAAGAGAAATTGTTCACACTGGTAAAATGTTTGGTGTGAACCCATTGGGAATATTGAAATGACAGAATTTGAAAAGTAAACACATGGAAAGAAAAAGATGGGATGAACTGGTTCAAATATAAGGAAATATCTCAAAAGTATTGGAATCTTTTAAGCTTGTACAGAATTATTGCATACAATTGGTGTTCTTTCTCACTTGGAGGTGGAATTACCTGGTGAAGTTTTCCCTTCAGAAGAAGGCTTCGGTAAAACCATGACATAGAGATTAGTCTGTGGTTTGGAGAAGTACCGATACTTTCTTTAAAGACTGGTCTGCCCTGTCAGCAAGCACAATGACAAGTTTGCAAAACAAGTTCTTATGCATGCTTGGAAAGATCTTTAATATGTGTGTTTGTTAAAATTAATGACTAAATGTGTACATGAGGACTCAATTTGAGACATATTTTGTTCCTTTGTTTCTCAGTAGTGACCTGTGAGTTATATAATTCATTTCCTAATAATCAAAATCTTTGTTTTAGGTAAAAGGTGCAATCCCAGGGTTGAGAATCGCAAAAGAGTTAAATGACATAAGCAGTTTTAGGGTTATTTGGTGCACTTCAGGTGAGGGATTTTAACATTTTATATTTGGTTTACATATTTATTTTATAAACTGGCTTATAAGCAGACATTACAGTTTCTATATTTCTAACTTCAGAAAATTTTAAAATAGTTTTTATTTGTTCTTTTTTCTGTAAATTACAGTATAATACATTTTGATATATTATGAATACATGGAATATAACTTCCCATTCTTGTGGTTGTACATGATGTGGAGTTACACTCCTTGGTATTGGTATAAAAACATAGGAAAGTTATGTCTGAATCCCTCTATTGTCTTTGCTATTCCCACCCCACCCTTCCCTTCATTCTCCTTTGTTTAAACCGATGAGCATCTGTTCTTTCCTCCCCCCAAAATTGTGTGTTATCATCTGCATATCAGTACATCAGCCTTTGGTTTGTGGGGTCTGGCTTACTTCCCGTAGGTGAGAATCTCCAGTTTAATCCATTTGCGGACAAATGTCATTATTTCATTGTTCATTGTGTCTGAGTAATAATCCATTACGTATATATACCACAGTTTCCTTTTGATTCATCTGTTGAAGGGCACCTAGGTTGGTTCCATAGCTTAGCTAATGTGAATTGAGCTCCTATAAACATTGATGTGGCCATGTCTTTATTGTATGCTGATTTTAAGTTCTTTGGGTATATGCTGGCTGAGGAGTGGGATGACACTCTAATTTTAGTGAGGGATGAAGAACTGCATGCCACTACATTTATACTCCTTCAAATATTCATTTAGTCAGCCATTCAACACATGTGTATTGATTACATCTTATGTTTCAGACACTGTAAGACATGGGGCACAGAGGAGTGAACAATGCAGAAAAGAAAATTTCCTTTCCTCAAGGGTCTTACTTTTTAGTGATGGGTATGGGAGTGATAGAGAGTAAGCACAAACGGTAAGTAAATTCCATCAGGCATTTAAATGCTCAGAGCTCTATAGGAGCCGTGGTCCCTGGTGAAGGTAATCAGATGGAAGGAAGGGAGAAACACCCAGAGCTGAATGCTATTTCAAAGATTCTAGTCAGGGAAACCCTTGTTGAAAATATATGATTTGAGAATAGGCTTGAAGGAGGTGAGGAGATCTTTCCAATCATGGGATACAACATGGACTCAGTATGTCTGGAGTCAAGTGAATGAAAGGGAGCATAGCAGTAGATCATGATGAGCCAGAGTCAGTGAACCAGTGCAGCCTGATGTTCTGAATGAAGATTTATTAGAAGACAGCTAATGTCCATTTGTTTACCTATTTTCCATGGCTACTTTCTAGGTACAACTGCAGAGTGTAGATATGGAGACAGAGACAATCAGTTTCACTACAATGACTTATTTAACATTTCTCCAGCTGTTTGTAGAAAATGTTTGCCACAAGCAGGAAATGGTTGTGAGTTATGCTAGAATAGAAAAGGAGGAATGGAGTTAGAAATGAATAGGTTCTAGATGCAATTTGAAGAGAGGGCAGATGGAAATTCCCGATATTGTCACTGTGCATTTGGGAGAAAAAGATAGAAGTAAAATGATGTCAAAGGTTTCTGGCCTGGGCAACTGAAAGATGGCATTAAGTAAAATAAGGAAAGTATGCATAGACTAGATGTTCCCCTTCCTACGTCCACCAGGGGAAGGAGAACAAATTGGAGATTCTGCTTCATACATGTTTAGAAAGTAGACACAAAGAGAAGACTCATTTTGACTGGAGGCCTTGTCCAGATTCTCCACTTGTCCATCAAACCTATTCCCTCTTCTTTTGGCCAGATGGCTCTGTCTCATGAACCCTGTAGCTGTTGTTTTGACTTCTTATTCAAAACACCAACTGAGCAAGTACAGACACGAGGTGCCATGTAAGTTAGAGGGCACTCGCATTCTGCCTCAGAGTCTTCTCTATTTGGAGGGAAACGGAGCTCTGCTTCAGGGAACTGAAAACTCCAAAGTCCTAAATTTAAAATAATTATGTTAAAAGGTTAATCAGGATTTCAGAAAGATGGAGGCAGCAGTGTAGTTTGGAGTCTCCCCAAAGAAAAGAAAAAGATATATTTGGACTAGAGGCCATGGAACAAGATCAAACAAAGCCAAAACCCTGGAGTAGTATTTGCCACAAAAATAGAGAACACAGTTTTCTCTATGAACTTCAGAACAAGAGGATAAGGAAAACCACTAGGAGGAGGTAGCAGACCTGCCTGGCAGCCCTACATGTTGCAGAAGCAATGGGAGAAAAGAGGTTTTCAAGCCTCCTGCAGGCATTCCCTGGAAAGTAGAGCAGCCAGTAGGAGAAGAACAGCTGAAACTGAGAGGGGTTTTGGCCAACCACAAAGTGAGTACAGTTGGTCTTGTATATCTATAGGTTCTGCATCAGTGAATTTAACCAACTTCAGGTCAAAAACATGCATAATAATAATCACATATGTACTAAAGGTGTACATGTTTTTTCCCTTGTTTTAATTCCCTAATCAATATATTATAACAACTATTTACATAGTATTAGGTTTGATAAGTAATTAGAGATGATTTAAAGGACACAAGAGATATGTGCAATATCTATGCAAATACTACCTCATTTTACATAAGACTTGAGCATATGTGGATCTTGGTGTCTGTGAGGGTTCCTGGAAGCAATTCTCTGTGAATACTGAGGAGCAGCTGTAAGTAGAGTGTTCCATGATGGAATCTGAAGGGCTGAAGCTGTCCAGCCTTTCTACTCTCTTGAAAAATGAATCGCTACCACACTTTTTCACAATATGACCCCACACAGAAGAGGAACTGCTGGGAGGAACAATAGACACAAAGGATAAAACTCCAGAAAAGAGTTTTTCTGGGAAAAAGCCAGAAAATCTTAGAAAGCAAGTCACCATGTTTTTGATACTACAAGAAGAAGAGAAGTAAGAGGAAGGAGAAGGAGACCAAAGGAAGCAGATCAAGGAGAGTAGGAGAGGAAGTAGGGAGGGAGAGAAATAGGCAGAAGGAGAAGAGGAGGAAGTTTTTGTTTGCTTTTTTTGTTTACATTAGAAACTTTACCCTCAATTATACTTTTATAAACAAAGCTAATGTCACATAAAAATTCATAGCAAGAAAAGATTGAAACCAAATCCCATATAAAGGTATTTTGAGAAAAAGAAGAACAGCCTGTCAGACAATGAAAACAAGTTGGAAAGAACCTACCAAACACATCATATGGTAACCTGCTGTTTCAAAACTATCTAAAAAGACCTTAGGAAGGCAAAGCAAAGCAAAATATGGCAAACCATGTGAGGGGAATGGGAAATTCTCTTTTAATGGATAGCGTTTCTGTTTGGGATGGTGAAAAGATTTGGAGATGGTTATTGAATAATGCTTAAATAACCTTGTGAATCTACTTCATGCTATGGAGTTATCCACTTAAAATGCTTGAAATGGTGAGTTTCATGTTATGTATGTTGTTCCACAATTTAAAAAAGAACAACTTAAATGAAAGGTAGA
>JAJEJO010004433.1:11139-42622 GCA_020662805.1 Glaucomys volans
ACAGAGAGATACAGAGTGGCCATGCTTAGACATAGCAACCACAGGGATGAGAACAAGAGACAGAGAGAAGCCTGGCAGGGTGGGTGAGGCCTCAGTGAGCTCTGGCCCTGACCTGCCCCTCCCTTGCACACCTCTGCACCCAGGAGAAGTCCGACCTGCACAGCGAGTTCCACCACAAGAACCTCACCATGACCTTGTTGTCCCTCTTCTTTGCTGGCACTGAGACCACCAGCACCACTCTGCGCTATGGCTTCCTGCTCATGCACAAGTACCCTCACGTTGCAGGTGGGCCAGGGGTGACATTTGGGGAGGGTCCTCGGATCCCCTCTTGGGCCGCATCAGTTAGGCTGGGGACCTTCATGGATGAGAGGCAACCTGACCTCCTTTCCAGGAGCTCTGCAGGCTCTGGGTGGTCTCCAGCTAAGCCAATCCTGTTGGTGATTGGGTGAATGACAGATCTGTCAACCTCTGCTTCCAGTGCTTTCTCCCATCCACCATCCATCTGCCCATCTTTTATTGGTTAATCCACTTGTACATTCACTGATTGGTTCGTCTGCAGTTCATCCACATAGAGTTTCATTCATTTATTTGGATTAATTCATTCATGAGTTGATGCTATGCACAAGGATAGTTGAATGCTCTGTTGGTCGCTGATTACTTAGCTCATTCATTCATTCATGCAGGCACCCACCCATTTTTTTATGAACTGGGTTTTATTCCTTAGTTCTTCTATCAACCGTCTTCTAATTCATTCCATATCTGTCCATCCCTCCATTCCCTCATTTATCCATTAAAGACAATTTCAATTATTCATCCCTCATTTATCCTTCTACTCAACCATTCATTCATGCCTTTGTTTAGTCATTCACTAATTGATCCATTCACACAGTCCCCATAAATCTAACTTCCATGTGACTATTGATCCCTTGGGTTCATAGCTTTATTTGTCAATGAATTGTTTCTTAATTGATTCTTTATTTGATCCATCTATTGATTGATAAACTGAATAAACACATTCATTCATTGGTTTGTTCACTTCATTAATCATCCATCTTTCCATTCAGGAATTGATCTGATGTTTGATGATGCATTCATTTCCTTATCCAGTTGCTCTTGGATTAATCCATTGGTCTAGTCTACTGTGATATTTATGAGGACTTGGCACAGTTTTCACCTATAATGAAAACACACACACACACACATACACACACACACACACACACACATGGACAAACACACACTGGATCATTTTCTATTAATCCCTGAGTGTGAAGTTTTGACAGGTTCTTATTTTGGAGTTCTTTATCAAAAATTCCTTGTAAGGTTGTGGAGAATGTGTGTGAGTGTGTGTGTGTGTGTGTGTGTGTGTGTGTGTACACACATGCCATGTTCCTGAAGGGTTTCTGTACATATAGGAGACAATTCATTATATTCACTGAATTTGAAAGGGTCAAAATTCTAATGCTTGCTGCTCTCTCTCCTCCCGTCATCCCAGCTGATTCCTCTGAAGTATATCAATGATCTAAGCTTTTGCCATAGGATTTTCCCAGCTCACTGGCCACTGAAAACAGTGTCACTGGTGAAATGCCTATGTGACAGGAGGCTCACAGCTCCTGTTTTTGGTGCAGAAAGAGTCCAAAAGGAGATTGAGCAGGTGATTGGCTCACACCGCCCCCCAGCCCTGGATGACCACACCAAGATGCCATACACGGAGAAGGTCATCAACGAGATTCAGAGATTTGCTGACCTCATCCCTGTTGTTGTGCCTCATGTGGTCACCAAGGACACTTATTTCCGAGGGTTCATCATCCCTAAGGTGAGACTGGCAGGCTGCCCATCTCTGTGTGGGTGTCCTCTATTCTCCCAGTCCACCATCTCAACCTCTGTGGGCTTTTCCACAGGGCCTCCTTGTTTTCACTTTTGTTTTATCTATTTGTTTCTTGTTTGTGTGTGAGAGTCAGGGAATGGCATTATTTTAAAAAGATGTTTTTATTAGTGCATTAGAGTCATACATAACAGTGGGGTTCAGGATGACATAATTACTCATGCACTGAGTATAAATTGCTCCATTCCAGTCCCCTGTGCTTCCTCTTACCCTCTTCTCTTCCCTCCCGTTTCCATTCCTATTACCTATTGGTCTTCCTTCTATTTATTTGTTTCTTTTTAAAGTTGGTGCTTTATAAATACACATAAATGTGCAATTCAGTGTGGCATATTCCTATATGTGCATAGCATGATTTTTTCCAGTTTGATTCTGCAGTTCCTCCTCCCTCCCCCTCAATCACCTTCCTCTACTTCACGGATGTCCTCTCTGTTTTCATGGACCTGTCCCCCCACTTGTTTTCCTTACTCTGCTGTAGCTTCTGCATATGAGAGAACCTTCAACCCTTGACTTTTTGTCTGTCTTATTTCACTTAGTATGATGCTCTCCAGTTCTATCCATTTATCATCAAATTACACAATTTCATTTTTCTTTATGCTTGAGAAAAACTCCATATATACCACATTTTCTTCATCCATTCACCTACTGATGGGCATCTGGGTTGGTTCCATAATGTGGCTATTGTGAATTGCTCTGCTATAAGCACAGATGTGCCTCCATCACTGTAGTATGCTGGTTTTAGTTTGGTTGGATAAAGACCAGAGTGGGATAACTTGAACACATGGTGATTCCATTCCTAGTCTTTTGAGGAATCTCCATATTGCTTTCCAAAATGGTTGTAGTAATTTTCAGTCCCACCACAACGTATGAGCATTCTTTCCCCCCATATCCTGGCCAGCATTTATTATTACTGGTGTTATTGATGAAATGCCAATACCTTTTGATCTTTCAACCTTTCCTCAGAACACTGAAGTATACCCCATCCTGAGCACTGCTCTCCACGACTCCTGTTACTTTGAAAAACCAGACGCCTTCAATCCGGACCACTTTCTGGATGTCAAAGGGGCACTGAAGAACATTGAAGCTTTTATCCCCTTTTCCATGGGTAAGCTGGACCTGGGATCCCATCACAGGCCCCAAGGGTAGGTCGTGTCCTCTCCTTCAGACAATGATAGGTCTTTGTCCATCACTTAGCATATTCCAGTTGCTTTACCTGTACTGTCCCATTCAATCTTCACTACAAGCCTGGAAAGGGACTTGAGAAGTGAGATTATGACATAAGGCACATCTTGATAAGCAGGACCTTGGACAAGTGTTGGAAAAGCTCTAGACTTGAGCAAAGTAACCTTAAAAAAAAAAAGCAACAACTAGTAACTAATACAGAACTGAGTCCATAGGACTAAAGATAATGCATCCAAGAAATCACATAAAGACACAGATCCTGCCCCAGGAAATTTACAGTCCAGCAGTTGAGATGGATTTTCATCAAACAGTCCCAAATAATAACCCAATTCAAGGACTTAATACCTGCCTGGGCTAAGAACTGCCTGGCACAAAGGACACACCAACAGGGGCATTATCATTAATCAGGCATTGGGAGCACAAAGAAGGAAATACTGAGTAATATTGGTGGGTAGGTGAGGAAAAGCTCACCTCAGAAACTGGTTTCCATGCAGAGGCCTAGTGGGTGAGTGTTGATTTGTGCTGGCAAAGAAGGTTCCAGGTGGAGGCAACAGCAGAGCAGAGCCTGGTGGCCCATTAGAGTAACTGTAGGAAGCTCCAGATGTGGATTAGGAAAGGGGCTGAGGGTGAGGAGCTCAGCTGGGCAGGACCTCATAGACTGAAGGGTGAAGATTTAGAATTCACCCAGCAGCCGGGCACATGGTGTTACAGGCTGAGTAATATTCCATTGTGTATATGTACCACAGTTTCTTTATCCATTCCTCTATTGAAGGGCATCTAGGTTGTTTCCACAATCTAGCTATAGTGAATTGGGCTCCTATAAACATTGATGTGGCTGTATCAGTGTAGTATGCTGATTTTAAGTCCTTTGGGTAAAGGCCAAGGAGTGGGATAGCTGGGTCAAATGGTGGATCCATTCCAAGTTTTCTGAGGAATCTCCACACCGCTTTCCAGAGTGGCTGCACCAACTTGCACTCCCACCAGCAATGTATGAGTGTACATCTTTCCCCACATCCACGCCAACATCTATTGTTGCTTGTATTCTTGATAATAGACATTCTAATTGGGGTGAGATGATATCTTAGGGTAGTTTTGATTTGCATTTTCTTGTTACTAAGGATGTTGAACATTTTTTCATATATCTGCTGATTGCTTGTAGGTCTTCTTTTGTGAAGTGTCTGCCCATTTCCTTAGCCCATTTATTGATTGGGTTATTTGTATTCTTGGGGTAAACTTTTTTGAGTTCTTTAAGATTTTGGAAATGAGTGCTGTATCTGAAGTTTGTGTGGCAAAGATTTTCTCCCACTATGTAGGTTCTTTATTCACATTGTTGATTGTTTCCTTTGCTGAGAAAAATCTTTTTAGTTTGAATTTATCCCAATTATTGATTCCTGCTTTTATTTCTTGTGCTTTGTGGTCATGTTAAGGAAGTCTGGGCCTAGGCCGATATGATGAAGATTTGGACCTACTTTATCTTCTATTAGGTGCAGGGTCTCTGGTCTATTTCCTAGGTCCTTGATCCATTTTGAGTTGAGTTTTGTTCTTGGTGAGAGATAGGGGTTTAGTTTCAATTTGCTGCATATGAACTTTTTCCAGTTTTGCCATCACCATTTGTTGAAGAGGCTATCTTTTCTCTATTGTATGTTTTTGGCACCTTTGTTTAGTATGAGAAAACTGTATTTATGTGGGTTTGTCTCTGTGTCCTCTATTCTGTACTATTGATCTACCTGCCTATTTTGGTGCCAATACCATGCTGTTTTTGTTACTATTGCTCTATAGTATAGTTGAAGGTCTGGTATTGTGATACCACCTGCTTTGCTCTTCCTGCTAAGGATTGCTTTAGCTATTCTGGGTCTCTTATTCCTCCAAATGAATTTCATGATTGCTTGCTCTATTTCTATGATATCTGTCATTGTGATTTTAATTGGAATTCATTGAATTTGTATAGCACTTTTGGTAGTATGGCCATTTTGATAATATTAATTCTGCCTATCCAAGAACTTGGGAGATCTTTCCATCTTCTCAGATTCTCTTTTATTTCTTTCTTTAGTGTTCTGTAGTTCTCATTGTAGAGTTCTTTCACCTCTTTTGTTAAATTGACTCCCAGGTATTTTTTTTTTGAGGCCATTGTGAATGGGGTAGTTTTCCTAATCTCTCTTTCAGAGGGTTCATCACTTATGAATAAGAATGCATTAGATTTATGAGTATTGATTTTATATCCTGCTACTTTACTGAATTCATTTATGAGTTCTAGAAGTTTTCTGGTGGAATTTTTTGGCTCCTCTAAATATAGAATCATGTCATCCGCAAATAGGGATAGTTTGAGTTCTTCTTTTCCTATACAAATCCCTCTTATTTCTTTAGTCTGTCTAATTGCTTTGGCTAGAATTTTAAGAAGGATGTTGAATAGAAGTGGTGAAAGAGGGCATCCCTGCCTTGTTCCAGTTTTTAGAGGGAATGATTTCAGTTTTCCTCCATTTAGAATGCTGTTAGCCATGGGCTTAGCATAGATAGCCTTTACAATGTTGAGGTATGTTCCTACTATCCCTATTTTTTCTAGTGTTTTGAGCATGAAGGGGTGCTGTATTCTATCAAATGCTTTTTCTGCATGTATTGAAATAATCATGTGGTTCTTAACTTTAAGCCTGTTGATGTAGTGAATTACATTGACATATTTCTGAATGTTGAACCAACCTTTCATCCCTGGGATGAAACCCACTTGATCATGGTGCACTCTCTTTTTCATACATTTTTGTATGTGCTTTGCTAAAATTTTGTTAAGGATTTTTGCATCTATTTTCATTAGGGATATTGGTCTGAAATTTTTTTTCTTTGATGTGTCTTTTTCTGATTTTGGTATCAGGGTGATATTATCTTCATAGAATGAGTCTGGAAATATTTCCTCCTCTTTCATTTCATGGAATGCTTTGAGGAGTATTGGAATGAGTTCTTCTTTGAAGGTCTTGTAGAACTCAGCTGAGAATCCATCTGGCCTTGGACTTTTCTTGGTAGGTAGGCTCTTGATGACTTCTTCTATTTCATTGCTTGAAATTGGTCTATTTAAATTGTGTATGTCCTCCAGATTCAGTTTGGGGGGGTCATATGTCTCTAGAAACCTATCAATGTCTTCGAGATTTTCAGTTTTGTTGGAATATAGATTTTCAAAATAGTTTCTAATTATGTTTTGTATTTCCATAGTGTACATTGTGATAGATCCTTTTCATCTTGAATTTTAGTAATTTGGATTTTCTCTCTCCTTCTCTTTGTTAGTGTGGCTAAGGGTTTATTAATTTTGTTTATTTTTTCAAAGGACCAACTTTTTGTTTTGTCAAATGTTTGAATAGTTTCTTTTGTTTCAATTTCATTGGTTTCAGCTCTGATTTTAATTATTTCCTGTCTTCTACTACTTTTGGTGCTAATCTGTTCTTCTTTTTCTAGGACTTTGAGCTGCAATGTGAGGTCTTTTATTTGGTCATTTTTCATTCGTTTTTGAATGTGCTCCATGCAATGAATTTTCCTCTTAATACTGCGTTCAGAGTGTCCCAGAGATTATGATATGTTGTATCATTGTTCTTGTTTACCTCTATGATTTTTTTTATTTCCCCACTGGTGTCTTCTGTTATCCATGCATTATTCAAAAGTGTATTATTTAATCGCTAGGTGTTGGAATAGTTCCTGTTTTTTATTTTATTATTGATTTCTAATTTCATTCCATTATGATCTGATAGAATATATGGTCAAGCGGCTGGTTCTCTGGGCTCCTCCCGAATGGGTCTGCCCACCCCCAGAGCAGGCCTGGTCTGGGGCCTGCAGGGAAGGTCAAGCGACTGGTCCTCTGGCTGGTCTTCCTCCAGGCTGGGTCTGCCTGTCCCCAGGACTCGGGCCTGCGGGGAAGGTCGAGCAGTGGGGAAGGTCAAGTGGCTGGTCCTCTGGGCTCCTCCAAGCTGGGTCTGCCCACCTGGAGCAGGCTTGGTCTCAGGGCTTCTCTTGCTGTTTAATATTAACTTAGGGTGGAGGTTACTCAGTGGGGTTTAGGTCAAATTTAACTTGAAGGTTCCACTGAGTAAACCCCAATTTCCAGGCTCCTCATCTTTGGGGAGGAAGGAAGGTCCCAGGAACAAGTTCCCAATTATGAGCCCCTTCAGTAAAAGGTTAAAAAAAGTGCCCAGAAAAAACACTCCAGATGCCAGAACTCACGCAAGAGATCTTTTACTAGTTAGACGAACAGTGTCTGCCCAGAGAAGAAAGGAAAAAAAAAAGTGGGGGGAGAACATGGCTGGGGAGCTTATTTTAAGCTCTCCAACTTCACTGGCAAAACGATGACAGGGCCAACTCTTGAAACTGAATTTTGGTGGACTAGGATCAGCCAATGGCTGGCGATCACAGGTCGATGAACGGACCAATAGCGGGCAAGCTACAGGGAAGGGGCGGGGGAGCTGTCATCCCCCTTGCCCTCCCCGCAGGCATGTCCTGTGCCCAACTGCCAGGGAGGGAGTCCCAGGAGGCTGAGCACTGGGTTAGGCCCAGGCAAGGGTGGGACTGCAGGGCAAACCCAGCGCCGGCCTGCTGGCCTGCTGCCTGCCGTGGGGAGCTGACAGGGGGGTGGGGCCACGCAGACAGTGCTGCTCTAATAGCTGGGGTCGCATCTGACAGGCGCCATTGTTGCAGTTTTTATATTACAATCAGTGACTCCAGTGGTGTCTGCTCTGGCTCAGCCCCCAGCACTGTGGAATGCCATCTTCCTTCCATGTCCTCATTCTGTCCTCAGTGAGAGCTGGGAACACCTGGGTTGGTGGGTGAAGGTCAGCTCCCCACCCAATAGTCCTGCCCTCAGTTTAGGGAGAGGCTGAGAAGTAGAGACTAAGGACCAAAACAGCAATGGAGAGTTATGGGGGCTAGACAGAGATAGGGGACAGAGACACAGATAGAGACAGGGAGATCATGGCAGAGGGGAGACAGTCTGTGAGAGACGGAGGGTGAACCTCAGACCACAGAGAGAGAGGGGAAGGGAGAGGGAGGAGGGGCAATGGAGGAAGAATAGGGAGAGAGACCAAATGAGGACAGAGAAAAGAGAGAGGCATAAGTAGAGAGGTATATTTAGAGGGAGATGAAATTATGATAGGGAGATAGTGGTATATAAATAGATGAGAGGTAGAATAGAGAAGGAATTTAGATGGAAGAAAGTAAAAAGAGAAGAAAATATCAAAGTGAACATAGAACAGTGCCTCTCCTGTATGTTTAATGACAAGGATAGACTATGCCTAGAGAGAAAGAGGAACTGAGCCAACAGAAAGTTAGAGCCCAGGAGATGCCAGAAGGTGTCCAAACAGAAAGACAGTGCTAGGAATGGGGAGGGTGCACTGAGTGGGAGATAGGCATTAGCCTGTTCTGGAAAAATGTGGGTCACAGAACCAGTTCCAGAAGAACCAGCCCAAAGACCTTCTCTGAGTGCTTCAAAGGTCCCATCTCATGACATCAGGAAATACCAAGAGGACACAGACTCCTTGCTGGACACATCCACACAGGCACACCTTTGCAGCAGCGTGAAAAGTTCAGGGGATGCCTGGAAACCTGTCCTCCACTGGCCTTCCCAGGGCTGTCGGTTTGCAGATGACGAAGCACTGAAGCACCTGGAGGATCTCTGTGTCCCTGCTGACTTCAGGCAGTCTCTGTCCTCCTTCCTCTCTAAGTCTGTGGTCTGTAAATGACAGGGGGTTTTACAAAGGCTTCTGTGAATCCAGGGGAAGCCATAGAAACCCTGGTCATGGGCATTCATTACTTTATGAATCATTTCTTGGAGGAATTCTCAAAGCTGGTTGTTTTCAGGTAGAAACTGGAAGACAACACAGAGACAGACATGACACAGAGTGCCAGAAACACACACAGCCTTGTTCCCAGAAGCAAAAACAAAATAATAACTGCTACTCTAGGATTCTTAAAGGGAACCATGTGATAGTCTACGAGCTACTACAAATACTGACTTTACCCTCACAGCAGCCTGTATGATTGGTACTGTTCTCATATGAGAAATGAAGAATACTGTAAAATGTTGTCAGAAGTATGTGGTCACTTAACCTACACACCCAAGCACACATGGGTCCTTATCTCCTATGGGGCCACTGAACCTTTGGTGACCAAACAAAAACTACATTTTGTTTTTTTCTTTTTTATTTGTTCTAATTAGATGTACGTGACAGTAAAATGCATTTATACATTTTGATAGATAACACATAAATGGAGTGTAATTTCTCATTTTTCTGATTGTACATTTTCTTTCCAACCAAATGAACATGGGACAAGATGTGTACCTGGTTTCAGATTTGGGAACTCCCTGAGAATCCATACTGAATATCAGGTTCACAATCAAGCCTGTGACAATCCATTGCAGTTCACAGGTGCCTGGGGTTTGGGGTGTGGAGGGCAAGCATGTGCACTGGCCCCATGCCCACATGACAATCCTCTGTGCCCACAGGGAAGCGCATTTGTCTTGGTGAAGGCATTGCTCGCAATGAACTGTTCCTCTTCTTCACCACCATCCTCCAGAACTTCTCTGTGGCCAGCCCTGTGGCTCCTGAGGACATCGATCTCACTCCCAGGGCATGTGGTGTGGGCAGAGTACCCCCAACATACCAGATCTGCTTCCTTCCTCACCGAGTGGACTGAGGGAAGAGGGTCAAAAGATTCCAGGGTCATTGTTTCTACCTCTGTAGAGAATGACCCCTGATGGCATCCACATCTTCTTGCCTCTGAAACCTGCTGGAAATCAGCATCCTCCTTGTCCTTGTTTGCATCAATGTGGGAAAGTCCTTTGTGCAGTCCTACTTCCTTTCTTCATGCCACAGCTATTCCAAGGCTCTCAGCATTCTCATTTCCTCTATTAACAGAATAGCATAAGTTAGTAGCAAGCTTGAAGATAATCAAGCTCCTTCCTAGGTGTGTATATAGACACTGGGGGCAAAAGGGGAATCTCGCCTGTAGGTCCTTCTGCAGTTCTGCCTCCCAGGACACAGCTCAGGCCAAATAAATTCCCCCTTGCTCAGGACAGCTACAATCCCCATTTGTCAGTCCTGTTCTCCATCAGCTCTTCCAAAGGGCTTTACCTTAGACTGCTCTTGATTGGTCCCCTAACAGCACCCTATGGTGGGTGCTGTGACTACATCCATTTTCCAGAATAGTAACAGAGGGCAGGTAGGAGTGTCATCGTCTGAGTTCACAGAACCCAAACTCTCCCCACAGTGCTTTCTTCCATGTAAATATATAATAAATATAATATTTATATTGAGATAAATTAGCATACCACAAATGTGAGAATTTGGAATTTAGTTCATCCCAATGGTGTACAAATACCATCATCTCATTCCTGATGTTCATGTCACTCCCCCCAAAACCACTGTACCTATTAAACAGTCAGTCACTCCTCAGTCCCGGTCACCCAGGCCAAGCAAACACCAACCTCATTTGTGTCTCCATGGACCTGCAGGTCTGACCCTCTCACATAAAGGAATCATCCAACTGTAATTGTGTGTGTCGGATTCTTTTTTGTTACAAGGCACCTTGTGGTCCCCACATTGCAGACTCAGTCACTCCCATCATGGCCCTCCCTGCTCCTGTTCCCAGCTGCCTCTCCTTGCAGATTCCTTTCAGGAAGAGCTTCCTCAGCCATGGGCCCTGAGCAGCATAATTCCACAGTGGCATCTTGGATCCCTGGATAATTATTGGAAATCTTCTGAAATCAAACCGACATCCAAAGCCTGACCTCCTGCAACAGGAGGGGACCCACACCATCTTGCTTGTGGCTTATTGGTTATCAGGTCTCCAGCTGCCTTTTCAGAAGGACTGCCAGCTCTGTGAAGGGTCAGCCTGCTGTCTCCTTCACTGCTGCACTGGGAGCCCCTGCAGTCGTGTGTGGCCTGTGACAGGCATTCAAAATACTTGGTGAGGTGTGCATGAACAAATGAATCAAGGACAAAGTCAGCCACCCCTGCCACCTCCCACAAATGGAACCAGAACTCTTCCATCAGCCCATGTCACCTTCTCCATAGGTCACTTTCTTCTAATAATCAGAATGACTTCTTCCTGCCAAAGTGCACAGGGAGGCACACATTCTGCCTGCCAGGTCTCTTCATATACTGGAATGCCACCCCTGACAAAAATGGCTGAATATCACTTAGCAGTGGAACCACTTGAAACCATTCTGGACACATCCCAGCTTGCAAAGGTCCCACCACCTCCCAAGGTCTCACACCCTGGAGACCAAGCATGAGACACATGGGCTTTCAGGGTGATACCCAAACCAATATCCACTCCACAGCACGTGACTTTGTAACCTCAAAGGGAGAGAACCACATATCTCCACTCTTTGTGTGGTAAAGAGAAAACCAACATTACTCTCCTTTCCATGTCACCTCTGTTTCAGGTGGAGCTGTTAAGAATCAGGATTTCCCTTTGACCAAGGGGGTCATTTTAGGACTTGAGGTGGGGGTGAAAAGGAATGCTATTCTTATTGACCACAATAATAGTACGTTCTCCTGTAGTGAGTGGTCTATGAGAAAGCACGTGGCCAAATTATCACTGCTTGCGGATGATGTGATCCTATACTTAGGAGATCCAAAGACTCTACCAAAAGACAATTACAGCTAACAAACAAATTCAGGAAAGTAGCAGGTTACAAGATCAACATTAAAAAAATCAATAGTGTTCTGATATACTAATAATGAATCTTCTGAGAAAGAAATAAGGGAAACAATTCCATCCACAGTAGCCTCAAAACAAATAAACAAGCAAACACCTAGAAATGAATCTAATCAAGGAGGCAAAAGACCTCTACAATGAATAGTATATAGCACACAGTAGAAAGGAATTGAAGAAGACTTCAGAAGATCAGAAGACTTCCCATATTCATGGATAGGCAGAATTAATATTGTCAAACTGACCATACTACCAAAAGCAATAAAGGACCCAGAATAGCCATAGCAACTAAAATGCAAAAAACCAATTTTGGAGGCATCACAATAACTGACTGCAATTTAGACATGTGGTAATGAAAACTACATGGTATAAGCATGAAAACAGAGACATAGACCACTGGTATAGAATGGAAGACACAGAAACAAATGCACATGGATATAGTCATGTGATCCTTGACAATGGTGCCAAAAACATATGTTGGAGAAAAGAGTCTTTTTAACAAATGGTGCTGGGAAAACTGGTTGTCCAAATGTAGAAGAATGAGCCTAGACCCTTATCTCTCACACAGCACAAAAATCAACTCAAAATTGATCAAAGACCCTGGAATTAGACCAAAACTCATGCACTCCTAGAGGAAAATGTAGGATCAACACTCCAACATACAGGCACAGAAAACAACTTTATCAATAGGACCCTAATTCTCAGGAAATAATGCTGATGAGTTAAGTGGGAAGGCATCAAATAAAAAGAATCTGTGGAGCAAAGGAAACAATCATGATGTGAAGAGAGAACCTACAGAATGGGAGAAGTCTTTGCTTGCTACTTTCTGAGAATAGATTAATGTCCAGAATGTACATAAAGAACAAAAAAAACCTTAATATCATTAGAACAAATAACCCAATTAATAAATGGGCAAATGAACTAAACCAATGCTTCTCAAAAGAAGAAATATAAATGGTCAACAAATACATGAAAAAAATGTTCAATGTCATTAGTGAGAAAGGAAATACAAATAAAAATTAGACTGGAATTTCATCTCCCATGAGTCAGAATGGCAGTGTTCAAGAATACAAACAATAAGAAATGCAGGGGAGGCTGGGGAGAAAAAGGAATCCTTTACTCTCTTGGTGGGGCTGTACATGAGCACAACTGCTGTGGAAATCAGTGTGGAGGTTCCTCAGATGACTTTGCAAGGAACCACCATAGAACCCAGTTATAGTACTCCTTTTATTTATCCTAAAGAATTAAAATCATCATGCTATAGTGAATCCATATTTATAGCAGCACAATTAATAATAATCAAACTATGGAAGCAGTCTAGGTGTCCATCAATGGATGAATGGATAAAGAAAATATGGGATATATACACAATGGAGTTTTATTCAGCCAAGAAAAGGAATGACATGATGTCATTTTCATAGAAATAGGTGGAAATTGAGAACATCATGTTAAGTGAAGTAAGTTAAACCTGAAAGTCAGGAGTTGTATATGTGGAAAAAGGAAAGGGAAAGTGGTGGTGGTGGGGATATCTTATAGAACAGAGGAAAGGTACCAGGGGGAAAGAGGATGGGAGAATAGGGGGAATAATGGGGAATTATATTAGCCAAATTTATTGTGATATTGTGTGCATGTACAAATATGTAACAACAAATCCCACCATCCTGTACAACTACAATGCACCAATAAAAAATATGAGGCCTGGGTTCAATCCCCAGCACCACAAAAAGAGGAAAAAAAACCCTTTGCTACTTGTAAAGTCACTTTTTAGTTTAAAAATGCCTTGGTTTACAAGCTACCTCATGGGTTGCAAAGTACTTTGCAGTTTACAAATCACATTTTTTCCCTCGTACAAAGTACTTTATAATTTAGAAAGAATTATACTATAAGATTATTTTTTTACTTTTGAACTTAAAAAAATTGTTATTTTTAGTTATACATGACAGTAGAGTGTATTTTGACATATCATACATATATGGAGTATAACTTCCCATTGTTGTGCTGGTACATGATGTGGAGTTTCACTGGTCATGTTTTCATTTATGAACATAGAAAGTTATGTCTGATTCATTCCAATGTCTTTTCCATTCCCCTCCCCCATTCCTTCCCCCCATTCCCACCTTTCCCAATCTGGTGAACCTACACTCCCCCCTCCTCCCTGCCTATTGTGAATCAGCTTCCGCATATCAGAAAACATTTGGTCTCTGGGTTTGACTTATTTCAGTTAGCATGTAGCCTCCATTTTCATCCATTTACCAGCAAATGCCATAATTTCATTTGTCTTTATGCCTGAGTAATATTCCCTTGTGTATATATACCACATTTTCTTTACCCATTCATCTATTGAAGGATATCAAGGTATGTTCCATAGCTTAGCTATTGTGAATTGAGCTGCCATGAATATTGATGAGTCTGCAACATAGTGTGCTGTTCTTAAGTCCTTTGGGTATATCCTGAGGAGTGGGGCAACTGGGTCAAATGGTGGTTCCATTCGATATTTTCTGAGGAATCACCATACTGATTTGCAGAGTGGTTGCACCAATTTGCAGTCCCACTAACAATGTATGAGTATAATTTTCCCCCACATCCTTGCCAGCATTTATTGTTACTTTCTACAGGGGTCTTTATCTTTTCCAAATTCTTTTAAGCATACCAAGTATTTAAAATGTGAAGTATCTTAGATTTTGGATTTTAAGGTACAATGGGGGCAGCAGAACAAGATGGAGGCTGTGTCAGATCCTTCAGTGATCATCTCCTCGCAGACACACCAATGTGAACCTCTATTCATGAACCACACTTCACAGGGGTCAAGGAAACCAGGTGCCTAGAGAACTTAGTGTCTGCTTATAATACAATGAAGAGAAAATTGAAGAAGGCAGGAAGGGATGATCTGCCTGCATTACCAGTCTCTCATCTCCATGCAGTGCAGTGTGCAGAGAAATGAGTCTGCTTAATTAAGCCCAGGCCTTAGACTTGAAACCCCATCCTAGGCACAGTAGAGAACAGAGCCCTCCCAACCCCTACCTCCAGGTCAGTACCTGAGGACTGAGCCACGGGACCTGCATGCATTAGTCAGGAGCTGACTGGCTCCATCACCCCTTTTCCCTTGGACAGCAGATGAGGACAGCTTCAGCTGCTGGATAGTAGGGCATGACAGGTAGCATAGGACTTTGTCTTGGAGCTCAGTGCTGGGCCCACCATGGTGAGACCCAACACCAGGAAGAAACTGAGGCAAGAGTTCTTAGCGAGAAGCTCTAGAAGCAGTCAAAGACTGGTGGAACAGACTCAAGGTCCAGCCTGTTATCACTGGAGCCTTGGGTTTGGCTTTGGGCTCCCAACCTCCAAAACTGCACAGGGGCTTGTGGCTGGAACCTCAGGTGAATTCAGCTTAGCATCAGCCTTTGTGGCCAAAGGACTGTCTCCACCACCTGTCCCTCAGACTTTGGCAGCACCGCTCTCCCTGGACCAGCAGTAGCACATGGAACTTCTAGAAGAGCCCTGAGTTTTGGTACAGATCTGTGTCCCAATGAGACAGACAGGTGTTTTCACCCCCATCGCCACCAGCTGCGCTGTGGGCCCACAATGTGTGCTTTTCTGAGACTGTGCTGGTCCTTGCAGCTGAGACTCAGGAGTGATCCCACTTAGTGTCAGACTGGTGGCCAAGGAACTGCCTTCATTAACACTACCCCAACTTCCATCAGCACAGCATGTGCCAGAATCCATTTACAGGGGAAGGACAGGTTAGGAAGGCCAGGATTTTGTCTTAGGTCCCAGTGTTGGCTTCTGAAACCTAACACTGTGCAGATGCCAAGAGCACCTTTCCCAGGGCAGTGCCAGTGGATGGAGTTTCAGGAACAACTGTGGAGCCAGGAAGAGACACGTGGGCCAAGCCTGTTGGATTGCTGTTCCAGCCGACATCTTCTGGGCTTGTGGCAGCATTCTTGGGTTTCAAGCAGCATGCATCCCTCGTGGTGTGGGCCATGGTCCTCCCTACTGCTGCTCTGGGCTGGGAGAACTGTGGGTCTAGGGTGTAACACAGCTTTGCAGTATTGTTGGCCACAGGTGTGGCACAGGAGCCTGGGAGGGACTTTCTACAATAAGTCTCTCCATAGCTGGGGAGAACTGTGCAGTGTGCAGTCTGTGGCTGGTGACTGCAGATGAGGTGTCTGGGTCCACTCTGGTTGCAAGAAAGGCTCATGGGATGGACTCCTGGTTTTAGGCACTTCCCCAGTTCATGCAGTTCCCAAATAACAACAGAACAGAACACTCATGGCAAAGCTGGCCCTAGGGCACCATCTAGAATTGGAGTAGTGGAGGTGACTACAGGCTTACAGAAAAGGGCAGCCCAATTATGAAGACTGGAATAAATATCTACCCCTGCAGTGCCCAGATGAGGCCTCAGGTCAGCGAGCATCAGACGTCTGGAAGCCATGAGCTTTCCTGAAGCCATGACTCACCTAAGGAATGCCAGAAGCAGTCACAATAAGGTGCCAAATCAGGTTCTATCCAGTATGTGTAAACTCTGGGATGGAGAATTTACAGCTGCTGCTTTAAGGAAACTCAGTGAGGATCAAGAAATCACACAGAACAGTCCAATACTCTCAGAAATTTAACAGAGAGAGCACAGCAATTAAAAACATCAAACAAATCCTTGAGCTGAACAATATAGTAAGGTAAATTAAGAACATGGTAGGAGCATAGTGGGATAGAGCAAACAGAAGAAAGAACTAGTGAGCTCAAAGTCCACTTCTTTCTTTTTTCATTTGTTCCTTTTAGATATACATGAGAGAGTAATGTATTTTGACATATTATACACACATGGAGTATAACTTATTCTAATTAGGATCCCATTCTTACGCTTGAGCACGATGTGGAGTTTTATTGATCCTGTATTCATATATGAACATGAGAAAGTCATGTCTGATGCATTCTACTGTCTTTCCAATTCCCACCCCTCCCTTCCTTCATTCCCTTTTGTCCAATGATTTTCCTTGCTTCCTCCCCCACCTTATTGTGAATTAGCATCCACATATCAGAGAGAACATTTGGCCTTTGCTTTTTGGGGTTTGGTTTATTTCACTTAGAATGATAACCTCCAGATCCATCCATTTGCCAGAAAATGCCATACTTTCATTGTTCTTTGTGGCTAATATTCCATTGTGTGTGTATATATATATATACACACACATATACATATATATATATATATGTATATATATATACCACATTTTCATTACCCACTCATCAGTTGAAGGGCACCTAGTTTGGTTCCAAGGCTTACCTATTGTAATTGAGGTGCTATGAACACTGACAAGGCTGCATCAGTGTATTATGCTGATTTTAAGTCTTTTTGTTATATTCCAAGGAGTAGGATAACTGGGTCAAATGGGGGTTCCATTCCAGGTTTTCTGAGGAATCTCCATACTACTTTCCATAGTGGTTGCACTAATTTGCAGTCCTACCAGCAATGTGTGAGTGTACCTTTTCTCCCACGTCCTCACCAACATTTATTGTTACTTGAAGTCCTGATCATTGCCACACTGACTGGTGTGAGATGAAATCTCAGTGTGGTTTTAATTTTCATTTCTGTAATTGCTAGAGATGATTTGCATTTTTTCACATATTGGTTGTCCATTCATATTTCTTCTTCTGTGAAGTGCCTGTTCAGTTCTTTTGAGCATTTACTGATCGGTTTTATTTTTTTGGTGTTAAGTTTTTTGAGTTCTCTATATATGCTGGAGATTAGTGCTCTATCTGAGGTGCAGGATGCAAGGATTTTTTTCCATTCTGTAGGCTGTCCCCTCACATTGTTGATTATTTCCTCTGCTGTGAAGAAGCTTTTTTGTTTGATCACATCCTATTTAAGGATTCTTGATTTTATTTCTTGTGCTTTAGGGGTCTTCTTGAGGACATTGTTTCCTTCTTTTTTTTTTTGTGGTTCTGGGGATTTAACCCAGGGCCTTGTGCTTGCAAGGCAAACACTCTACCTACTGAGCTATATCCCCAGCCTGAGGATGTTGTTTCTTAAGATGACATGATGGAGAGTTGGGTCTACAGTTTCTTTTAGTAGACACATGGGCTCTGGTCTAATACCTAGGTCCTGATCCATGTAGAGTTGAGTTCCATGCTGGGTGAGAGATAGGGGTTCAATTCATTCTGCTACATATGAATTTCCAGGTTTCTCAGTACCACTTGCTGAATAGACTATGTTGTCTCCAATGTATGTTGACGGTATCTTTGCCTAGTATGAGATAACTACTTATGTGGATTATTTTCTGTGTCTTGTATTCTGTTCCATTGGTCTTTAAGTGTATTTGGTGCCGATACCATGCCATTTTTGTGACTATAGCTCTGTAGTACAATCCAAGTTCTGGTATTGTGATGCCTCTTGCTTCACTTTTCTCACTAAGGATTGCTTTGGCTGATCTGCACCTCTTGTTTTTCCAAGTGCATTGCATGACCACTTTTCTATTTGTAAGAAGAATATCCTTGGAATGTTAATAGGAATTGCATGAAGTCTGCACAGTGCTTTTGGTAGTGTGGCCATTTTTTTTCCAAATTATTTACTTAACATAGTAAGTTTATTACGTTTAAGGCTATACAGAGAATTGCAAGAACTCAAAGTATACAGAATAAATAATTTATTAAAACACTGTGTGATTAACTTTTTGATCCAATGCTACACTGGTAAACAGTTCCCCCTCATTAGTATTTTGCCTAAAACAAACAATAACAACATAATCTGACCTGTACCAGAAAATACCTCTGTCCTTCAACGCTCAATGATTTACCTGTGAGATAAGTATAGATTTTGGTTTTCTTGATGAGTCAAAGATAAGAGAATTAACTTCAAAGGCAATCTAAATTCCATATGCAAGGTGGATGGGGATATAGTTTAGTTGGTAGAATGCTTGCCTCACATGCACAAAGCCCCAGAACCACCAAAAAAAATTCCATATGCCTGGGAGTTAGATTTTGTTTACCCTGTTTACTGGTCCAAAATAAAAACTGTCATTATATCAAATAATGATGTCATGAATTGTCCCTGCTTCCCATAAAAATGTTAGCAACAAATTGAGCATAAGAGTTGGGTTTAAACTGCACTTTTTTGTTACTATAACATTCTCTCTCTTTTTAACTGATCAACCAGAAGCCTGCGAAATGCTCTCTGTGAATGGGACTGTTTCCACAGGCCCTTGTATGCAAACAGATAAATTATAAATTTCATTCTACCTGGAATTCTCTCCTTTTTAGCACTTTTAAGCAGCATGTGTTGCATATACCACAGAGGAAGGAAAACCATCTTTAATAAATTATCATCTTAATTGTAGAGAATTTTGAAAATTAAAACTGTCGAAATGCTAAACCATGCCTTGATGAGTCGCAAAGAGTCACAGATCCCCTGACTTCTCTTGGAAGAATCAGTTCCCTGGAGTGTTCTAGCCTCTGTTGGGCACTTGACAGCAAGATCTATCAGGGCTGGGAACAACTGCATCAAGAAACCCTCCTAGCACTGTCACCCGCTGATTCATTGGACCACTCAGTCTTGCTGGCAGAGGGGGTAGTGATTGTTCTGCTTCACCCACAGGGACATGCAGCAGTTGTGGAAGGAATGATTACACTCTCCCCAGACCACAGCACAATCTTCTTGCTTGTTTTCTGCTTGACATCTAAGACAGGCATCTATCACCTGGACCCTGCAGATGGGGCACATATGGCTTGCCATGTCCCAGCTTTACGTGGCCACCACATTCCACTTCTTGAACGAGAACTTTTTGTTGCCTCCTGACTTGGAGCCTGTACTCCAAGGGGGCGCCTGGTATTCCGTCTAGTGCTTGACAAGGTTCCACTGGTAGATGTTTGCAAGGCCTCATCATAATAACCCAGAAGCTCACCCCTGGGGCTCGACGCCCTTTCTGTCATTTATTTCTTATAATATAATTATTCATTCAGTCTCTAGAAATCACTAAGGGGAATGAGGGGAAGATAAAATGATAGTTCTTTAATACTTTGAAGATAAATAATAATCTTGCAACCGTGTAATGAGTCTTTCTCAAAAGGGCATGAAACAACAATCCTCAAATGCAATGGGGCCCTCTTTGCCTGTTATGGCAATGAGAAAAATTTCCAGTGAAGCTCATACAAATCCCCCCAAAATTAATTATCAATTACCCTCCACTGTTATAATAAAATATGGCAATGCCTTTTTTTATTAAAGGCAGGGTTTGGTATCTATCTCAAGGAAAGTCTAATAAGAATATGGACTTTGATTTACTATTGTCTCCTACAGAATGGATTAATCCTGAGGATGGCTATGTGGTGGGAAAAAGAATTTGTTGGCAAAATCTTGCATTTATGACTAAGCTTAGACATACACTGGTGTTTGATGTTTTGTGCTCGTAAAAGGAGTAGGGCAAAGTAATATAATACCTTCAAAAGCCTTGGCCGCGGTAACCACAGAGACCAATACCCGCATGTATGCCTTAATCAGCAATATTTTATTTTATGTAAAGGTTAAGTTCATATGTTAAAAAATAAGTTCAAATAGATGAAAGAAATGCCTGTTGTCTTAAACATGTATAATGAAAATTATATGGGTTCAAAGTAAATTTTGCCAGGTTACAGAATAATAAATATTCTTAAAATTAAATAATTACATAAGGTAATAAGTGAGGTCATTGTTTTTTCATGTTCCTTGTAAAAATGTTCCCTGTGCCTTGGAAAGTCCCTTGTTCTGTAAACTGCAAATTGTCACTGTAGCCAGAGATTACTGTATAAAAACAGACCACTAAGCTAAATAAAGTGTGAGTAGTTGCATTTGACCTTGAGACTGTGTCAATTACTCTCCATCCATCGCCAATGCCATCCCACTCACCAGAGGACACCACGACCCTTGTGCTAGGGCTGGACCCCGGCATTTGGTGCCCGGACTTGGGGCTCTGGTAAGCAGTCATTTTTCGTGGGTAAGGGCTAGGATCCTGCCTAGGGTGCTGCAGACCCCTCAGCAGAGAAGGCTGAGTGAGTAAGGGCAGGGATAGAAAGAACAGCTACCATGGGAGGTAGTGAAAGTAAAGAACAAACTTTATTTATAGATATTGTGAAACATTTACTTTCTAAAAGAGGAATTAGCATAGGAACAAATCAGTTAAGAAGGTTTTTTCAATTTGTACAAGAATGTGCGCCTTGGTTTCCGGAGCAAGGCACGTTGGATATGAAGACATGGAAAAAGGTAGGTGATGCTATGCATATTTATCATAGGTTATATGGAGATGAAAGAGTGCCTACAGATGCTTTTGCATTGTGGAATCTTTTTAGAGATTGTCTAGATCCTAGACATAAAAGTGAACAATTAAGTAAAAGGGTAAGATCACCAGATGAGATATCAGAAAAAGAGCCTTTATTAACTGCTTCAGTTAAAAAATATACTGAAAAAATTAACAACAAAAACAATTATGATTTAGAAGAGGAAGAAAACGATGAGGGAGATGAGAAAGAACAGCAAAATCAGATCTCTCCTTCAGATGAGGAGGACCTAGAAGAAGCTGCTTTTAGATACCATAATAATGATCCTCCTCTTAAAGCACCTGTGCTGTCTTCAGCCCTTATGTTTCCTAGGGCTAAGAAAAGAATTCAAAAGGTAGGATTTTTAGCAGCAGTCGA
Organism: Glaucomys volans; assembly: GCA_020662805.1. NCBI lineage: Eukaryota > Metazoa > Chordata > Mammalia > Rodentia > Sciuridae > Glaucomys > Glaucomys volans. Next base: position 32,549 of record JAJEJO010004433.1, read on the forward strand.
TGAAGCACAAAAAAAAGGAGACTTAAGCTTATGTTGCCCTATAGTTTGGGCTATAGATGATGGAGGGGACCCACAATGGAACCTCTCCTCTTTTAAGATCATTAAAGAACTAAAAACTGCTGTAAAAGATCTTGGGCCCACCTCCCCATATACTTTACAATTAGTAGAAAATATTGGATGTCAATGGTTGACTCTTTTTGATTGGCAACAAACCACAAAGTCTTGCTTAGCTCCAGGGCAATATTTATTGTGGAAAACAGAATATGAAGAATTAGCTAAAACCTCTATGCAATCTCAAATAGGTAGAGGGACTAGAGGAAAACCTACACTTAGGTTGGAGCAATTAATGGGAACTAATGAATGGACTGCCCCAGCAGAGCAGATTAAAATACCAAAAGTAGCCCTTGAAGAAATGTCAAAATTAGCTCTAACTGCATGGAGGAAGTTACCATCAGCAGATACTAAGACTACCTTTTTAAGTAACATTAAATAGGGTAGTATGGATCCATATGAGGATTTTTTTGGCAAAATTAGAAGAAAATATATCAAAAACAATAACTAACCCAGAGGCAGCAGAAATATTGCTAAAACAATTGGCTTTTGAAAATGCTAATCCTACTTGCCAGGCACTGTTAAGACCAATTAGGAGAACAGGAACTTTATCAGATTACATAAAAGCCTGTATGGACAGTAGCCCAGCTCATATTCAAGGAATTACTATAGCTGCTGCCTTACAGGGAAAAACTTATACTCAATATTTGAAGGGCTTGAATCAAAATAATCAAGGAAAAACTCCTCTTAGGTCAGGGAGACCTCAAGGCAATTGTTTTTCTTGTGGACAATTGGGACATTTTAGTAAGGATTGTCCTATTGTTAAACGATCTGGTCCTCCCATTAATAATTCTAATCAGTCCACAACTCCAAAAACTGTCTGCCCAAAATGTCAAAAAGGTTTTCATTGGGCAAGAGAATGCAGATCAAAGTTTCATAGGGATGGACATTTATTAGATGGATTACAAGAGATGCCTAACATGGATCAGCAGGGGCGCCTTATGTTTCCAAAAAACGGGAAACAGGGCCTACCCCGGGCCCCCCAAAACAAATGGGGACCACCCAATCAATTTGTGGGACAACAATTAATGACTTGGCCTGAGGAACTCCAGGAAGCGCAGAATTAGACCTGCCCTCCTCTAAACATTTAATTTTAACTCCTGAAGCAGAAGTTACCTTAATTCCTACAGGAATTTACAGTTCTTTACCTGAAGGCCATATGGGATTAATTATAGGAAGAAGTTCAATAGCTAAACAGGGAATACAAATAATACCAGGAGTTATTGATTCAGATTATGAAGGAGAAATAAAAATTATGGTTTATCCTCCTACTAAAACGATTCAAATTTTGCCTCAACAAAGAATTGCCCAGTCACTTTTAATTCCATATTTAAAACTTCCTAATCAAGTATTATTACAAAAAAGACAAGATGGATTTGGATCCACAAACACTGTGGCATGGATACAAAAAATTTCAGAACAAAGACCTATGAAAGAAATAGAAATAAATGGCAAAAAATTTAAAGGTCTTTTAGATACAGGTGCTGATGTAACATGCATAGCAGCACATGAATGGCCTAATGCATGGCCCACTACTAAGTCTCCTTCTACCTTGGTAGGATTGGGACTTGCTTCTAATGTGGCAAGAAGTTCATCTATATTAAATTGGAAAGATAAAGACAAACAAGGCACTTTTCAACCTTATGTGGTTCCTTCTTTACCATTTACTTTGTGGGGAAGAGATTTAATGGGACAATTAAACATTACATTATCAGATGAAGTTCAGTCAACGCCTTTTTCATAGGGGCCTCTGTTACCAGGCAGGCTGACCCAATTATCTGGAAAAACGATCAACCACTTTGGGTGGAACAGTGGCCCTTATCTAAAGAAAAGTTAGAAGCAGTCACTAATTTGGTACAAGAGCAATTAAAGTTAGGACATATAGAACCATCTAATAGTCCTTGGAATACTCCAATATTTGTCATAAAAAAGAAATCAGGAAAATGGAGACTATTACAAGATTTAAGAGCAGTAAACAATACTATGGAGATTATGGGGGCTCTTCAGCCTGGCCTCCCTTCTCCTGTGGCTGTTCCTAAAGGATATCATATTATAGTTATTGATTTACAAGATTGCTTTTTTACCATTCCTTTGGCTAAACAAGATAGATGGCATTTTGCATTTAGTTTGCCATCTCCTAATTTACAAAGACCACATCAAAGATTCCAATGGAAAGTATTACCTCAAGGTATGAAGAATAGCCCTACTTTATGTCAAAAATTTGTAGATCAAGCTCTAATAGAAGCTAGACAAAAATATCCTGTTATTTAATTCATTATATGGATGATATTCTTATAGCTCATCCACAAATGACAATATTACAACAAATATTGCAAGACTTAATTAAAGACTTACAAAAATTGGGGACTAATAGTGGCTCCTGAGAAAATTCAACAGGAGCCCCCTTATAACTATTTAGGAAGAACTATTAAAACAGACCAAATTATTTCTCAAAAATTGCAAATTTGAAGAGATAAATTGCAAACTCTTAACGATTTTCAAAAACTCTTAGGGGATACAAATTGGATTAGACCATATTTAAAGCTCTCTACCAATGATTTAAAGCCTTTGTTTCAAATATTAAGAGGTAACTCTGACCCTAATTCTAAAAGAACCTTGACCCCAGAAGGGGAAAAGTCTTTACAAACAGTAGAAACAGCAATACAAAAACATTATTTACAACAAGTTAACTACAATTTACCTTGGAGTTTTGTAGTCTTAAAAACTGACATAGCCCGACAGGATGTTTATGGCAAGATGGTCCCTTAGAGTGGATACATTTGCCGGTAACAGGGAAAAAAATATTATTATCCTATCCCACTATGGTTGCTTCTTTGGTTTTAAAAGCTAGACTTAGAAGTAAAGAATTATTCGCCTGTGAAATGCATGAAATTATTATTCCTTACACTAGGGAACAATTTGAACATTTATTACAAATAGATGATCAATGGGCTATTGCTTTTCTTAATTTTACAGGAAAAATTTCTTTTCATTTACCTAACAATCCTTTGTTACATTTTTTAAAACAAACAGAAATGATTTTTCCTAGATGGCATTCACAAACTCCTATTTCTAATGCTACATTAAATATTTACAGATGGATCTTCTAATGGAAAAGCTGTAACACTGATTAACTCTCAGCCTACAGTTCAATGGACTAATGAAACCTCTGCACAAAGAGCCGAATTAGAAGCAGTCATACATGCCTTTAAAACTGTTAACCAACCTTTTAATCTTTATACAGACTCATTATATATAGTAAAATTATTTCCAGTTATTGAAACAGCCACTTTATCCTTCTCTTCAAAAATAATTCATAGACTTCATGAGCTACAATACTTGATTCATAACCGAACATCACATTTTTTTATAGGACATATAAGAGGACATACTGGGTTACTGGGACCTTTGGCTTTTGCAAATGCCCAAGCTGATCAATTAACTAAAAATTTTATTCTTACAGCTCTAGAAGAGGCAATAATTTCCCATAAACATCATCATCAAAATTCATCAGCATTACAAAAACAATTTCATATTTCCAGGGAGGAAGCAAGAACAATTGTCAAAAATTATCATGTTTGTCCTAAATTTTATTCCCTCCCCACAGATGGGGGTAAATCCAAGAGGACTTTTGCCTAATATATTATGGCAAATGGATGTTACACATGTTGCTGAATTTGGAAAGTTATCTTATGTACATGTTACCGTTGATACTTTTTCCCATGTAATTGTAGCCTCTGTTCGTACAGGAGAAGCCTTTAAAGATGTTGTTCAACATTTGTTTTTATGTTTTTCTATTCTAGGCATGCCGAAAAAGATAAAAACAGATAATACACCAGCTTATACATCTAAATCTTTTAAAACCTTTTGTGATAAGTTTAACATTTCTCATTCCACAGGAATTCCTTATAACTCTCAAGGACAAGCTATAGTAGAAAGATCTCATCAAAGACTTAAAGCACAAATTAGCAAATTAAAGGAGGGGGAATTTAAGTATTCTTCTCCACATCATATTTTACAACAAGCTTTATTTGTACTTAATCATTTAAATGTTGGTAAACAAGGAAATACTGCTATGATGAGACATTGGGATTATAACAGTACAAAACAAAGTTTAGTGAAATGGAAAGATCTTTTAACAGGTCAATGGAAAGGACCAGATGTCTTATTAACATCCAGCCAAGGCTTTTGAAGGTATTATATTACTTTGCCCTACTCCTTTTACGAGCACAGAACATCAAACACCAGTGTATGTCTAAGCTTAGTCATAAATGCAAGATTTTGCCAACAAATTCTTTTTCCCACCACATAGCCATCCTCAGGATTAATCCATTCTGTAGGAGACAATAGTAGATCAAAGTTCATATTCTTATTAGACTTTCCCTGAGATAGATACCAAACCCTGCCTTTAATAAAAAAGCATTGCCATATTTTATTATAACAGTGGAGGGTAATAGATAATTAATATTTGGGAAATTTGTATGAGCTTCACTGGAAACTTTTCTCATTGCCATAACAGGCAAAGAGGGCTCCATTGCATTTGAGGATTGTTGTTTCATGCCCTTTGAGAGAGACTCATTACACGGTTGCAAGATTATTATTTATCTTCAAAGTATTAAAGAACTATCATTTTATTTTCCCCTCATTCCCCTTAGTGATTTCTAGAGACTGAATTGAATAATTATATTATAAGAAATAAATGACAGAAAGGGAATCAAGCCCCGGGGGTGAGCTTCTGGGTTCCTTATTACGATGAGGCCTTGCAAACATCTATCAGTGGAACCTTGTCAAGCACTGGATGGAATACCAGGCGCCCCCGCAACAAGGCACAAGGTTCCTTGCCATCTCTTCCATGTTGGCCATGGCGGCTGCGAGGAGTATGGCCATTTTGACAATATTAATTCTGCCTATCCATGAACATGAGAGATCTTTCCATCTTCTAAGGTCTTCTTCAATTTCATTCTCCAGTTTTCTGTAGTTTCATTGTAGAGGTCTTTTCCCTTTTTTGTGAGATTGATACTAAGTATTTTATTCATTTTTGTTATGTTATTGAGAAAGGAATAATTTTCCTAATTTCTCTTTCAGTTGATTCATCATTGGTGTGTAGAACACAGTTGATTAATAATGGGTGTTAATTTTATAGATTGCTACTTCACTATTTTTCTAATGAGTTCTGGAAGTTTTCTGGTGGAGTTTTTTGGGTCTTCTAAATACAGAATCATGTCCATGGCAAACAGGGGTAGTTTGAGTCCTTCTTTTCCTATTAGTATCCCTTTAATTTCTTTCTTCTGTCTAACTGCTCTGGTTAGAATTTCAAGGACGATATGGGTTATAAGTGTGATAGAGAACATCCCTGTCTTGTTGTAGCTTTTAGAGGGAATACTTTCAATTTTTCTTCATTTAAAATGATGTTGGCCTTGGGTTGAACATTTATAGCCTTTACAATGATAGGTATGCTTCTAGCATCACTAGTTTTTCTAGTGTTTTGAACATGAGTGGATGTTGTCTTTTGTCCAATGTTTATTCTGCATCTATTGAGACAATCATGTGATTCTTGTATTTAAGTCCATTGATGTGATGAATTACATTGATTGATTTCCTTGCATCCTTGAGATGAACCCCACTTGATCGTGGTGCAGTATGTTTTTAATATGCTTTTGTATGTGATTTTCCAGTATTTAATTAAGAATTTTTGCATCAATGTTCATAAAGATTATTGATTTGAAGTTTTATTTCCTTGATGTGTCTTTGTCTGATTTTGGTATCAGGGTGATACTAGCTTTGTAGAAAGAGTTTGGACAGGCTCTCTCCTTTTCTGTTTCATGGAACAATTTGAGGAGTATTGGTGTTAGTCCATCTTAGAAGGTCATGTAGAACTTGGCTAAGAATCTGTCTGGTCCTGGGCTTTTCTTTGTTGGTACACTTTTGATAGTGTCTGGAATTTCATTGCTTGAAATTGACCTGTATGGGGATGCAGAAAGAAGCCACCGAGGCATATCCTCCAAAGGCTGCGGAAGGGCATAATCCTTTGCTGAAAACATGGGATTCCTACATGCTCACTGGAGAACACTCGCGAGTGGTCTGACCCACCTGTGGACATATGCCCCAGGTGAGCTTCGCTGTCCTCACCTTTCTCTCCGCCCCTTGGTGAACTGTGTGACTCCTCATTGGGCCATCTTCACAGACACACAGACACATCTTCACGGACTCCCCTCGTCTATAAAAGTGCTGTAATTCTTTGAATAAATTTGAGAATGGTCTGGAACTTGCTCTCCCGAGGGCGTTGGTTACCTCGTCGGCCTTACCCCCTCCAGAAGGGACAAAGACCCACAGGTTGAGGCCTCGTCAAATAGTGACAATAGGCCTAGACCCAAACTAAACTGTTACAACAGACCTGCTTAAATTTTCCATGTTCTCATGATTCAATTTGGGTAGGTCACATGTCTAGAACTTTTTTGATGTCGTCAAGATTTTCTATTTTATTGGAGTATAAATTTTCAGCCATTTCTGATCGTTGCTGTATTTCCTTAATGTCCATCATGATATTTCTATTTTTCAGCATGAATTTCAGTAATTTGAGTTTGCTCTCTCTTTCTCTTTGTTAGCTCGGCTAAGGGTTTATGAATTTTATTTATTTTTGAAAGAACCATCCTTTTTTGTTGATTTTTTGAATTTTTTTTCAGTCTCTTTAATTTCATCTCTGATTTTAATTATTTCCCATCTTCTGTTGCTTTTGGTGCTGATTTGTTCTTTTTCTAGAGCTTTGAGATATAATATGAGGTTATTTATTTGGTGACTTTCTACCCTTTTAATGAATGAGCTCAATGCAATGAACTTGCCTCTTAGAAGTACCTTCATAGTGTCCCGTAGATTTTCATATGTTGTATCACTATTCTCACTTATGTCTAAGTATTTTTTTAATATCATCTCAGAGTTATTCTTCTATCCTTTGGTCATTCATTCTCAGTATGTTAGAGTTTTCTCTTTCTTTTCTTTTCTTTTCTTTTCTTTTCTTTTCTTTTCTTCTCTTTTCTCTCTCTCTCTTTCTCTCTCTTTCTTTGTATCTTTCTCTCTTTCTTTTTAAAACTTCATTTCTTTTTTAAAAAATTTATTTTGATTCATCATACACAAGTGGAATACAATTGTTTCTCTGGTTGTATATAGAGTCACACCATTTGCATAATCATATATGTACATAGGGTAATGATGTTTGTCTCATTCAGGATGTTTGTCCCATCCTGTCCCCACCCCTCTTTTTCCTCTAGGTAATCCATCCTTCCTCCTTTCTTGTCCCCTCCTACCCTCCTTTATGTATCATCATCCACTTATCAGAGAGATCATTCGGCCTTTGGCTTTTTGGGATTGGCTAATCTCACTTAGCAGGATATTCTCCAACTGCATCCATTTACCTGCAAATGCCATAATTTTATTCTTCTTTATGGCTGAGTTATTACTCATTGTGTATATATACCACAGTTTCTTTACCCATTCAACTATTGAAGGGCATCTAGGTTGGTTCCGCAATCTAGCTATTGTAAATTGAGAAGCTATTGTTGTAAAGTGGAACAGGAGGGGCTTGTGGGAGCAAGGAAGTTGAGTGCGACCATGCTAACACCACACTGGGACCACTCCTACCACACCAGGAGCCAGGTTCTTGATGCGGAATCCGCCAACACACTATGCTGGGAGCTCAGGTTCTGAAGTGCAGGATCAAATTTAATGTGGAACTACAAAGCTTATATAGCATACAGTAGCCAATCACCAGCTCTCTGGACTCTCTCCTGCTAGGCTCATGATTATACCATATAAGGGAAGAGGAAGTGCCTGGGGCCCAGGTGCTCACAGGGACGGCATGGGCATGCCCAGTGCTTCTGAGAGAAACAGGTCTGCATGTTCCATCATTATGCTTCTTCCTGTAATGCGAACCACATTGCCTCAGGTGTTCCTACAAGCTATGAACATGGATGTGGCTGCATCACTGTAGTATGCTGATTTTAAGTCCTTTGGGTATAGGCCCTTGACTGGGTCAAATGGTGGATCCATTCCAAGTTTTCTAAGGAATCTCCACAGCACTTTCCAGAGTGGCTGCACTAATTTGCAAACCCACCAGCATTGTATGAGTGTACTTTTTTCCCCAAATCCTCACCAACACCTGTTGTTGCTTGTATTCTTGATAGTAGACATTCTGATTGGGGTGAGATGAAATCTTAGGGTAGTTTTGATTAGGCATGTTGAACATTTCTCATATATCTGTTGATTACTTGTAGATCTTCTTCTGTGAAGCGTCTGTTCATTTCCTCAGCCCATTTATTGATTGGGTTATTTGTATTCTTGGGGTAAAGTTTTTTTAGTTCTTTATAGATTCTGGAGATTAGTGCTCGATTAGAAGTGTGTATGGCAAAGATTTTCTCCCACTCTATAGGCTCTCTCTTCACATCGATGACTGTTTCCTTTGCTGAGAACAAGCTTTCTAGTTTGAATCTATCCCAATTATTGATTCCTGCTGTTATTTCTTGTGCTTTAGGAGTCATGTTAAGCAATTCTGGTCCTAACCCGACATGATGCAGATTTGGACCTACTTTTTCTTCTATTAGGTGCAGGGTCTCTGGTCTAATTCCTAGGTCCTTGATCCATTTTGAGTTGAGTTTTGTACAGGGTGAGAGATATGGGTTTAGTTTCATTTTGCTGCATATGGATTTCCAGTTTTGCCATCACCATTTGTTGAAGAGGCTATCTTTTCTCCATTGTATGTTTTTGGCGCCTTTGTCTAGTATGAGAAAACTGTATTTATGTGGGTTTGTCTCTGTGTGCTCTATTCTGTACCATTGTCCTACCTGCCAATTTTGGTGCCAATACCATGCCGTTTTTGTTACCATTGCTTTGTAGTATATAGTTGAAGGTCTGGTGTTATGATAACACCTGCTTTGCTCTTCCTGCTAAGGATTGCTTTAGCTATTCTGGGTCTCTTATTCTTCCAAATGAATTTCATGATTGCTTGCTCTATTTCTATGAGATGTCATTGGGATTTTAATTGGAATTGCATTGAATTTGTATAGTGTTTTTGGTAGTATGGTCATGACCATTATTTTTTAAAATTTTTTCTTTCTCATTTTGTTCTCTTTCCTTCTGAAAACCGTTTGAGACTCTCCCACGTGTCTCTTAAGCTCTGCTCTTTTTTCTCTCCATTCTGTTAATTCTGTACCTCACTATAGGTATTTCTAGGGTCATGTTTTCCAATCTATTAATTTTAGTCTCTGCTCTCTTCCAATCTGCTAGTAAATTAATCATTTGATTTCTTAATTTGGATATTGTAATTTTTACAAGTGTAATATTCATTTCATTACTTTAAGACAACACAATCCACTATGAAATGCTCTCTTCTTTCAAATATTTTGTCTACCACTTTCTCTATTTTACTTAACATAAAAATCATGATTCAAATAAAGTGCTTGCTTATGACTCTAACATATTGTCTGTGTGTCTGTTTATATTCTCGTTTATTACCTTTTTCATAAAGCATATTGATTTGTCTCATTTTTTATCTAGTAATGTTTTATTTTGTGTTGAATTTCTTCCTTCACAGGTTATGTACTTTTCCTTTCATATTCATTTTTTGAGGAGCTAATCATCTGAAATGGGGATTGAGTTAGAACTGGATTGCACTGTAAGATCCAATAGTCTTTATTTTTTAATTTATTTAAATTTATTTATTTTGATTCATTGAACACAAATGGAGTACAGCTGTTGTTTCTCTGGTTGTACACAAAGTAGAGTCACCCCATCTGTGCATTCATGCATGTTCACAGGGCTATGATGCCTGTCCCATTCTGTTATTATTCTTATCCCCCTACCCCGACCCACCCCTCCCTTCCCTCTATGTGATCTATCGTTCCTCCATTCTTGCCTCCCTTCCACCCTGCATTATGCATCATCATTCACTTATCAGAGAGATCATTTGGCCTT
>JAJEJO010004434.1:4458-35051 GCA_020662805.1 Glaucomys volans
TGAATGCACTCCACCCAATGAATTTTCCTCTTAGCACTGCTTTCATAGCATCCCTGAGATTTTGATATGTTGTATCTTTGTTCTCGTTGACCTCTAAGAATTTTTTTATTTCCCCCCCTAATGTCTTCTGTTATCCATGCATCATTCAACAGCATATTATTTAATCTCCAGGTGTTGGAGCAGTTTCTGTTTTTAACTTTATCTAATTTCTTTATCTAATTTGTTGACTTATAAAGATAATTATAATTTATAATGATAAAGATAATTTCTTTATCTAACATCTTGATTTCTAATTTCATTCCATTATGATCTGATAGAATACAAGGTAGTATCTCTATGTTTTTGTATTTGTTAAGAGTAGTTTTGTGGCATAACATAGGGTCTATTTTAGAGAAGGATCCATGAGCTGCTGAGAAAAAAAGGGTATCCACTTTTGGATGAAGGAATATTCTATATATGTCTGTTAAGTCTAAATTAGCAATTGTGTCCTTGAGTTCTATGGTTTCTTTGTTCAATTTTTGCTTAGAAGATCTGTCCAACAGTGAGAGAGGAGTGTGAAAGTCATCCAGTATTTTTGTGTTTTGGTCTATTTGGTTCCTGGAATTAAGAAGGATCTGATTGACGTACATGGATACGCCATTGTTTGGTGCATAAATATTTATGATTGTTATGTCTTGCTGGTTTATGCTTCCCTTAAGCAGTATGAAATGTCCTTCTTTATCCCTTCTGAGTAACTTTGGCTTGAAGTCTGCTTTATCTGAAATGAGGATGGAAACCCCTGCTTTTTTACTAAGTCCATGTGCATGGTATGTTTTTTCCCAACCTTTCATCTTTAGTCTGTGAGCATGTTTTTCTATAAGATGAGTCTCTTGAAGCCAGCATATTCTTGGGTCTTTCTTTTTAATCCAATCTGCCAGTCTATGTCTTTTGATTGATGAGTTTAGGCCATTTACATTTAGGGTTATTATTGAGATATGACTTGCATTCCCAGATACTTTGACTTATTTTTGGATTCTAATCTAACTTGGTTTTTCCTTTAATTGGCTTTTCCTTTAGGATAATTCCTCCCTTTGCTGACTTACATTGTTGTTTCTCATTTCTTCCTCTTGGAATACTTTGCTGAGGATTTTCTGTAGGGCAGGCTTTCTATTCGTGAAATTTTTTAGCTTGTGTTTATCATGGAATGATTTTATTTCATCTTCAAATCTGAAGGTAAGTTTTGCTGGATATAAGATTCTTGGTTGGCATCCATTTTCTTTCAGTGCTTGGAATATGTTGTTCCAGGAACTTCTTGCTTTTAGGGTCTGGGCTGAGAAATCTGCTGATATTTGTATTGGTTTCCTCCTATATGTTATCTGATGTTTTTCTCTTGCAGCCTTTAAAATTCTATCTTTGTTTTGTATGTTAGGTATTTTCATTATAATGTGCCTGGGTGTGGCTCTGTTGTGATTTTGTGCATTTGGTGTCCTATAAGCCTCTTGAATTTGATTTCCCATTTCATTCATCAGATTTGGGAAATTTTCTGATATTATTTCCTTGAACAGATTATTCATTCCTTTGGTTTGTGTCTCTGTGCCTTCCTCAATTCCAATAACTCTTAAATTTGGTCTTTTCATGATGTCCCATAATTCTTGGAGGTTCTACTAATGATTTCTTACCATCTTCTCTGTCTGGTTGAGTTTGTTTTCAAGATTAAATATTTTGTCTTCATTGTCTGAGGTTCTGTCTTCCAAGTGATTTAGCCTGTTGGTTAAGCTTTCTATTGAGTTTTTAATTTGGTTTATTGTATCCTTCATTTCAAGGATTTCTGTTTGTTTTTTTTTTTCAAGAATCTCTATCTCTTTATTGAAATGATCTTTTGCTGCCTGCAGTTGCTCTTTTAGCATTGCCTGCATTTGCTCTCTTGACTCCTCGCTCACTTCTCAGATCATTTTAATTATGTAAAATTCCCTTTCTGACAATACTCCTGCCATGTTGTCATCTGATTCTTTTGGTATAGTATCTGGGTTTGTTTGGGATATTTTCTTCCCATGTTTTCTCATGCTGCTAATGTATCTTCTCCTTTAGTAGTGTGAATCCTAGGTATTGCAGTTTCCCCTTAAAGACTTATAGAGTTCGTGCCTATTTTCAATACTTCCCCTTGAATTGAGAGATCAATATTAGCAGCACACCATATAAACAATATTTGTCCTTAATCTAAATAATCCTTATTAAGGTATTAACAGTGTTGTCTTAATAAACAGAGATGAGTTCAAATTATTATCTACAGCATAACCAGTAAGTTTGCAATAAGGCCTGCAATTTCTAATGTTGGACATGGAGAATGAGGAGGAGTATAGGACAAAACACTAATGAGATAAGAAGTGAGTCTAGATATACTATGTCATATGAATAGTGGAAGTGGAATTAAAAGAAATAGGTTGTTAGTGTGAGGAAAAAGAGATTCTCCAAGGAAACAGATATATAAGAGAAAGACAGAGTGATAAGAATATTAATAAAGGAAAAATGTAGGAATATAGTGGGTATATTAGGAATAATTGTAGTAATACAACTAATTTATAATTGTTCTGCGATAAAAATGTACTGTACAGTTCAAACCTCTTATTTTTCAATGGCCTGATGTTTGAGAGGTGCTTGATCAAGCAGTGACCCAAGAAGGGTTCTGTCCTGCTACCTCCAGGTTGGGAATGATCAATGCTTCTGGGCAGGGGCAACCTGGTGTTAATAGACCATCAGTCGCAGTATAGGCACTAGACTCCAGGCCAGGGTGTGGGTCCGGGCACTAGACCAAGTTGGGGTGGTGGCGCAGAAGTGTGCTCAGTGATGGAGACACTGGGCTTGATGGCCCAGGCAGGCCTGAGCTCCGCGCTGGGGACTCAGGCCGCCACAGGCGGGTGCTCTCTCCGAGTTGCTGTAAAATCACGTTTAGATTTTTGAAAAACAACTGACCACAGGGGTATGTGGACTGGAAAGCATTAAAAGTTAAAATGTGTGATATTGTGATTTAAAATAAGATATACATATATATGGTCTTCAACCCTATTTTCTGAGATGCAGCTTCTCAATAAGAGTGTCTTTCTCACGTGGAGGGAGGATTGGTGGCTGGTGTTCCCTGGATAGACTCAAGATGAAGGCTGGTTGCCAACAAGACCAAGGCATGATTTCAGCCCCACCTCTCAACCTCTGGAAGGAAGAGAGGAGGTCAAAGATGGAGATATCATCAATGACCAATGATGCCATTAATACATCCCTGTAATAAAGCTCCATGGAAACCTTAAAGCACCAGATTTGGGTGCTCCCGGTTTGTGGAACAAACAGGTGCCCTGAGGGTAACACCCAGAGATGGCATGAACACTCTATGCCCCTTGTCCTGTACTTTGTCCTATGTTCTTAGTCTGTTTTCTATTGTACAGAAAACCCAAGACTGAGTATAAAGAAATATAGAGGCCTCCTTTGGCTCCTGGTTCTGGAGACTAGAAAGTCCAAGATCAGGGAGCTGCATCAGCTCATCATCTGCTGAGGACCTCATGGAACGCCCTTATCTTGATGGAAAGTGGAAGAGCAAGAGAGAAAAAGGTGCTAAACTCTGATGACAGCCAACCTAATCCTTTGGGAAAGATGAGGCCTCTCTGCCTCCATGACACAGGCAACTCCCCCTAGGCTTCAACTTCTATGATAACCACATTGAAGAATTAAGTTTCCAACACCTGCATTTTTTCCCCACAGCCAGGCCAACATCTATTATTGTTTGTGTTCTTGATAATAGCCATTCTAATCAGAGTAAGATGAAATCTTAGAGTTGTTTTAATTTGCATTTCTCTAATTACTAGAGATGTTGAGCACTTTTTAGATATTTATTGATCGCCTGTTCATCTTCTGTAAAGTGTCTGTCCAGATCCTTGGCCCATTTATTAACTGGGTTCTTTGTATTTTTGGTGTAAAGTTTTAAAGTTCTTTATAAATTATGGAGATTAGTGCTCTATCTGAAGTGTGTGTGGTAAAGATTTTCTCCCATTCTGTAGGTTCTCTTTTCACATTATTCATTGTATCCTTTGCTGAGAAAAAACTTTTTAGATTGAGTCCATCCCATTTATTGATTCTTGCTTTGATGTCTTGTGCTTTGGAAGTCTTGTTAAGGAAGTCTGGTCCTAAGCCAACATGATGAAGATTCAGGCCTACTTTATCTTCTATTTGGTGCAAGGTCTCTGGTCTAATTCTTAAGTCCTTGATCCATTTTGAGTTGAGTTTTATGCAGGGTGAGAGATAGAGGTTTAATTTCATTTTACTACAAATGGATTTCCAGTTTTCCCAGTACCATTTGTTGAACAGGCTATCTTTTCTCCATTTATGTTTTTTGTTCCTTTATCTAGTATGAGGTAACTATATTTTTGTGGGTTTGTCTCTTTGTCTTCTATTCTGTACCTTTGTTGGTGATTTTTAAATAGAAAGAACTTGAGCATAATTTAGTACTTGAGGAGATAATATTTGCTTAGAGACTGAGGATGCAAAAGAAAATGATAAATATGATCATGTGTAATAACGATTGGGAACTTACTAAGTGCTTGGCACTTAGTGAATGAACAAAAGAAACAGAATCTTGAGCCTCTTAGGTTCTAGCAGCTTAAGGTCATGGAGGTGGAGGGATGGATGGCAGAGGACAGAGGAAGAAGGATGGGGCTTGTATAGGGGAGAGGATGTCTCTGTTCTCTGAGGAAGAAGGGGTGGGGGGATGCAGGTAACTTTGTAGGAAGTCAAGTTGCCTTTGCCCTTTGGATGGGGGTCATCTGTTGCATGGGGAGGGGGGATTGAGAAAGGCAGAGTTGGGAGTTCTGGATAGGAGTAAGATAAGAAGCTGACCAAAGAGACAGAGGTGAGTTTCAGGCAGCATCCAGGGTCTGGATGAAACCAAGGGTCATACATTTGTGAAGCCCCAAATCCATGCGATTGTTTGATTTTCCTCCAGCAGAGCCCAGCTACCTGACTCAGGCTCAGAGTAGTTGCTGCATACTCATTATTCCAAGTTCACTCACTTTAATCACCTTTGATGGGACAGTGGTAGAGACCCAGAATCTTGCACTGAGGATGCAGAGGTCTGGTCCAGGCTCCAGGAAAAGTGTGCCATGGTGGCTTTGCTACACCTCCAGGAGCGCTGGACTATGCAGTGGGACTACTCTGCCTTTATGTTGACTTTGATCTAAGTGACCCCATGGGTCCCCAGAAACACTCTAATGCATGTATTGGGGCCACTGAAGATGAGTCCCCATGAGGTTATTTTATCCTGTGGATAATATTTTGAGATGTAGTACATGAGTTTCCTTTTCTCACTGTAACGTCCGTTCCCGTTCTTTGTCCTGCTGCAGACCCTGTACTCAATGCCTTGAGGACATATGTGACCCAATAGTAGGACAAATAGCCCCCAGGGCTTTCTGTCCTGGTTTTCCAAAAACATAAACCCCTGAGGGGAGCCGACTGGCTCACAGAGGTGGAAAAACACTGAACACATAAGTTTCCAAGGGCTGCCACAACCTGGGTGGTCAAACAGCGGAGATGTATTGTCCCACAGTTCTGAGGGTAGGGGGCTAAAGCCAAGGTGCTGGCAGGGCCATGTTCTATCTGATGGCTGTGGGGAGTCCTTCCTGCCTCTTCTAGCTTTTGGTGTTGCCAGCAATCTCTGGCACTCCCTGCCTTATCAATGCCCCCGTCGTCACATGACCGTCTTCTGTGTGTCTTCACATTGTCTTTCCCCTATGCATGTCTGCCTTTGTGTCCCATGTTACAGAAAGGTCACTGTTATGGCCTAATTTTAACTTGATCACCTCTGGGAAGGCCCTATTTTTAGTAAAGGTCACATTCTTTAGTCCTAGAGGTCAGGTCTTTTACATATGTTTCTTAGAGGTCACAGTTCAGCCCATAACATGGGGCTCCACTTCCTCCCTGTGCTGACTGGCTTCCTGGCATTGTAGGTTAAAAATCAACTAAGACCCAAGAAAGAGAGGCCCTGAAGATGGGGCATCCAGGAAAGACCACAGACATGTAGGATCTGAGTGGCTGTGTCAACAGGGCCACCTTGGGGCCAATCTGCCCTGACTGAGATGTCTTCTCCACTCAGATGCCCCAACACCCTGGAGATTTGAGTCGGTGGCACAATCATGGACTTAGAGGGTGTCTAACTCTCAGGGAAGTGAGGCTCACCATTAAAAGTTAGGAGAGAGTGTGAAAGTGTGTCTCTTGCACAGTTGTATCCACAGCTTCACATCTGTGGATTCAACCAAATGTGGATCACAAATATTAAAAAAAATCTAATCTGTACTAACCACATATAGAGTTTTTCTTTGTCATTATTACCTGAACAATACAGCATTACAGCTCTTTTTGGGGGCAGGCAGGTACCGGGAATTGAACTCTGGGGCACTCAACCACTCAGCCACACTCCCAGCCTTATTTTATATTTTATTTAGAGATAGGGTCTCATTGAGTTGCTTAGTGCCTCACTTTTTAAAAAAAAATTTTTTTTTACAGAATGTATTTTGACTCATTGTACACAAATGGGGTGCAATTTTTCATTTCTTTGGTTGTACATAATGTAGATTCACTCCATTCATGTACTCATAGGGTACTGTGATTGGGTATCATAGGGTATTATGTAATCATAGGGTACATAGGGTAATACTGTCTCAGTCTACTATCTTTCCTTCCTCCACCCCCTCTGGCCCTATTTTCCTCCACACCATCCAAAGTTCCACCATTCTTCTCTTGCCTCCTGCCACAACCCCCACCCCCTAGTTATGTATCATCATCCACTTATCAGAGAAAACATTCAATCTTTGGTTTTTGGACTTGTCTTATTTCACTTAGCATGATATTCTCCAACTCCATCCATTTACCAGCATATGCCATAATTTTATAGTGCCTCACTTTTGCTGAGGCTGGCTTTGAACTCTCCATCCTCCTGCCTCAGCCTCCCTAGCTGCAGGGATTACAGGTGTGCACCACCCTGCCCTGCTCATTACAGCCCTTTACATAGCATTAACGTTGTGCTCAGCACCAGAAGTAATCTAGAGAGGATTTAAGGTATACGGGAGGATGGGTGTGGGTTACATGCAACATTCTCTCACTTTACATAAGGGATTTGAGCATCTAGATTTGGGTATCCTCAGAGGGCCCTGGACCCAATCTCCCCAAAATATGGAGGAACAGTTATACACTTGAACATATGAACCCAGATTGATGCCAGCGCACCTCTTCTGGACACCCCCGTCAGAGCTGTCATTATTGTGTGTACCTCTTGGCCCAGGCTCTCACCAAGCCAGATACTAATCATGTCAGCAGTCACATTTTGCAGGACGTGTTTATCACTGGATCCTCACTCGCTCTCTCTCCCCCACAGTTCTTTTTGTTCAGAATGACCAGTATCAATAGTGATAAATGTTACATTAAAGAAGCCTCTTGCATTGTCGAAAGTAACAAATGGTGACTTGTAAGTAACTTGCCTGGTCACTTTATCTTTCTTGTATTTGTCTCCTCTCTCTCTCTTATTTTCTTTAAAATAAAATATCTTTTATTGTCTACACACCATCGACAGAAGCAAAGAGGAAAAAAATAATAAGAAAGAATATAATTTCATAATCATAGAAGAAATTGCATTCAGAGATAGAGAACATGCAGTCATTTTCTATAGTGAAAAGCAATTTTCTCCAAATGTAAGTTGTAACTTTTTATCTGGTTCACTGTTTCACTGTTTTCACTCTCCCTGGGAAAATAGGCCCCAATTTGCCAACCTCCCTTAAGGAATTAATTTACGAATCCAGCCACTCAGCTCATCCCCTGTCATTGGTTTAAGAAAGGACATTTCCTTGTGCAGCAACCACCATTTGGAGGATCCCCAGGCTCTGTCTCAATGCCTTCATTCTAACTGGCTGTGTGATCTTGGAATGGAAATAAACTTATTATCTCAGTTTTGTTTATCCCATTAGAAAACACTTTTTGAATAATCAGGTGTGCAGCTGGGGGTGGTGGCACATGACCATAATCCCAGCAGTTTGGGAGGCTGAGGCAGGAGGATTGCAAGTTCAAAGCCAGCCTCAGTAAATAGTGAGACCCTTAGCAACTTAGCAAGACCCTATCTCTAACGGGTATGTGTATGTGTGTGTGTGTGCATATATATATGGGACTGGGGATGTTGGGGATGTTGCTCAGTGGTTAGCACCCCTGGGTTCAATTTCCAGTACCTGCCTGCCCCCCCCCAAAAAAATAAATCAAGTGTGCATTTTTTTCTTTAGTTGTTCTTTATCAGGTATTGAGAACCTAAGTGAAAGCGCAGAAATAGGTGCTAGTAGGGATATAATAGAATTTATATACAGCTCATCTAGGAGGACAGGCATAAAAAGTAAAGTTCAACCTAGATAAATGCTAAGAAAAGGAGGTACCTGGTGTTATGTGAATGCATAAAAGGGAAATTGGAGCTAGTTAGGGATTCAGGGTCGACTTCTCCAAGGAAGGGCCTCTCCTGTGGTCACACGAGAGGCTAACCAGTAGGGTGCCGAGTGGCGGGTGATGACGGGGATGCCTGGCCTTCCATGATCAGTGCTGGTCTCCATCCCAGACAATGACCGGGAGCCTGTTTTAAGTGTGTGTGAGCAACAGTTGGGTCCATCCACCCATGTCAACCCCTGGTGACAGGAATCATGATAGACACTATCTGGACATTTTTTGAGTCTAATGTTAAGGACAGTTTTTGGTTTATGAGGTCCTTATGTGTGTCATCTGGTTCATGAACAATCTGCAGACAACTGAATCTGAACGGAAATCAGCATATGAGCCCTCTGCAAGACTGCTTTCAGAGAAAAATATAGTTTTTATTAAAATATAGGCAGATAAATTGATAGTTATGTAGGTTAGCTGGAGGCATGCACATCAAAACCTTATCTTTGGGCTGGGGATATAGCTCAGTTCGTGGAGTGCTTGCCTTGCAAGCCCAAGGCCCTGGGTTCAATCCCCAGCACCACAAACAAACAAACAAACAAACAAACCAAAAAAAAAAAAAACCTTATCTTTGGGTTATGGGATTTGTTGGTGATTTTCTTTTTCTTGCTTTTTTTTTTTGGCTAGATTTTCCAGGATTTCAGGGAGTTATTTTTTAAGAGCTCCCTAAACAGAACTGGGAGTAGGTGAGTGGCAGAGGCACATTTAGTCACCAGGAATGCATGCCCTTTCAATCAGGTAACTGTGAGGACTGAGCTTCAAAGGAAGGGAGGGAGGCAGGTGCTATAGACTGGATTGTGTTTCCCCCAAGTCATATGTTGAAGCCCTAGGCCCCAGTGTTGTTATATTTGGAGAAAAGAAGTAATTAAGACTCAGGTTAATTGATTAACCCCAGCACAATTGTATATGGAGTAAAACAGTAATGGAAGGAAGTCCTGAGGGTAGAGTTCTGCTCCGATAGTATTAATGTTCATGCAAAAAAACACACCAGAGAGTTCTCCCCCTCTCTGTCAAGTAAGGAGGCAGCAAGAAGGTGGCCATCTGCAAACCAGAGAGTGGGCCCTTACCAGACCTGAATTGGCTTGCACTTGATCTTGGACTTTCCAGCCCCAAGAACTGTGATAAATAAATACCTACTGTTTAAACCCCAAGGTTCATGGTATTTTGTTATAGTAGCCCGAGTTGACTAAGCCAGATGATTACGTTCCATGATAACAGTCTCTCTGGGAAGATGCCACAGAGAAGAAATGTCAGCTGCAACTTGTTCAATTTCATTACATTTTAGGTGATCTATGTCCCTCTTATGAAGGAAAATCATGTTACTGACTTACAACTACCAAAAAAATCAATAGATTCCCCCAAAGAAATATTTAAAGCATGTGAGTTTGTCCAAATGTATATCCATGTGCATGTAATGCTTGGAAGGACAAAAAACACTGTTCCAAATAAGAATTGAACCAAGATTTAGGCATTGTTTAGGAAACAAACAAGAACATTTCACTGTGCTATCTTGAAGGGCAGGCACTCTGACTTTTGGAAGTCAAAGAGTTTCTTTGCCCCAGGAGGAGGGCAATACTACAAGAGTGTGTTAATCAGCTTTGCATCAGTGTAACAAAATACCTGACAGAGAATACTTACAATGCAGAGAGGTTCATAGTTCTGGATCATGGTTCTGGAAGTTGAAGTTTGAGATCAGGTGGTTCTGTTGGTTTGGGCCTGGAAAGGGCAACACACCATGGTAGGAAAGGGTGTCAGAGTGAGTGCTCATATCACCAGCCAGGAAGGAGAGAGAGGGTGGGGGAAGAGGGGAAGAGACAGGACATCACAATTCCTTTTAAGGGCACAGCCCCAAGGACCTAAGGATCTCCTATTAGGTCTCACCTATTCAAGGTCCCCTGCATCTTCCAGTATGGGCACCCTGGGGACCAAGCCTTTGGGGTCCACATAGCTCAGGGTAGCACAGAGGTGGGAGGACCTCTTGGCATGGCATGTCAGAAGCAGAGTGTCTCAGAGGAAGCGGGGTTAAAGCCAAGTCCTGAAGGGTGGGCGCCATGAGGAAAGAGAGGGAGGCCCCTCTTGGGATTTCCTGAGGCAGGACTCTGTCTTCCTTTTCTCTGTGCCTGGTAACTTGCTGGTGCTCAGAAACTGTGTGAGAGGGATGATGGAAGAACATGAAGGGCAGAGGAAAGGGGCGTACAAAGGCACTGGGAGGAGAAGTGGCTTCAGGTGCTTGAGGAGTTCAGTTGTCGGATGTTGTCGGAGACGGGAGTGTATGTGTGTGGCATGGGTGGAGGTGGAGAGTGGGCAGGCGAGGGGCCTGGCTGGAGCTGAGAGAAGTGGAGCACAAAGGAGCCAAGGTTAGGAGGTCATTGGGAGCTGATGGCTCAGGGCCTGGTATGCTGCGCTTGGAAGTCTGGACTTGGTTCTGTGACATTAGCATCAGAGCTTTGGGGGCAGAATTAGGTCTCCAGACCTCAACTTGTTTCCTCCATTTTCACCCAACAGCTTTTTCTTTAACCATCTTCACCTGTGGCTTCATAAGATGGTATCAGACCTCAGACCTCAGGGGCCTGGCGGCAGGCCAGGCACAAAGCTCCATTTGGGCAAGTTTTTTCAATGCCAGGATCTCAGGCAAAGCTGCAAAGAGGCAGCTCCCTTCCCTTCCCTTCCCTTCCCTTCCCTTCCCTTCCCTTCCCTTCCCTTCCCTTCCCTTCCCTTCCCTTCCCTTTTCTTTTCATGCTGGATATTGAACCCAGGATGCTCAACCACTGAGCCACATCCCCAGCCCTTTTCATTTTTTATTTTGAGACAGGGTCTCACTAAATTTCTGCGTGCCTCGTTAAGTCACTGAGGCTGGTTTTGAGCTCACGATCCTCCTGCTTCAGCCTCCCAACTTGCTGGGATTACAGGCATGTACCACCCCCACCCCTGGCTGTCTTCTCTTTCTTTTTCCCCTCTCATCCTCCCTCACACTCAGGGTCTTGGAACCAGAGTGCAGCAGCCGTCAGAGAGGCACATGTCAGTTTAGGAGCTGACAGGGGACAGTGGCGCTCTGAGATGGGACTGAGGCAGGGAGGCAGCCTGGAGAGGAACCTTCTCATCTCTTAGGGGAGATGGTGTCGACTCAGCCTGGAGGAGTCAGAATGTGCATCTCCCTGGAGCTGGTGGAGGTTGCTGAGAGGGCCACGAGAGGCGTGTCAGCTCCACAGAACTTCAGGGAAGAGCAGCACAGAGTGTGGCTTTCCATGAGGACTGGTGAAGCTGGGGAGTTCTGAAGAGGGGAAATACCAACTAGACTCCACGGGCACACTGCATGTTGTCTTACCTGCCGGCCTCTGTCCATCCACACCTGCATCCCCTCCCGATGCTCCAGTCATCATCCAGCCAGCTCCCTTCTGCACCTTCTGGTCTCACGTGGGCAGAAAGGGTACCAGGCCTCCCCACCATGAGTGGGATACTCCAGCCCCATTCCTGGGTCATGTGGCACATCAGGTAAGCCAGAGAAAGACACCTCCTCTTTGAGACACTCTAGGCACCTGCTATCGATAACTTGCATCACCACATCAGCTTTCCCGGACAGTCCCTGCCTGCATCAGGCTTCCCACTTTGCACATCCCCTGTCGAAGAGACTCCCTAAGGAGAATCCTGTGGTCAAAAGATTCTGGATTGAAATGTGGGCTTGTTCAGCTTTATTGTGGCATAGGGAGAAGTTGTTTGAGCATCAGAAAAAACAAACAATCAAAAAACCAAATCAAAGATGCTCTTGCCCCTCTCTCTCCATCTCTGTCACGGGTCACCCAGGCATCCAAGCCTCAGGACAGACCCGGATGCTTAAGTGAGTGGGACCTCTGCATGCCACAGATGGTTCTAGCTTCACTCATATTTCATCTGCTTGAGTGCGGTGTGTGGTTTGGGGAAAATAAAAACAAAGTGATTTTTTTGTGTCTCCGGTTTTGCCTTCAGCATTTAGAGATTGCATTTCCACCAGTGCCTCTGAGATGTGAGTGAATGGCTGACGGTCCCACGAAGGCGCATTCCGCTCTCCGCAGGGTGGGGACTGGAGGTTGCAGATTCCCATTAGCAAGTTGGCACCTCCTCCTGTCTTCTCCCCAGTGGGCCTCGCAGGAAGCTGAAGTGCTAAGGTAGGTCCCCAGAGAGACGTTCCCTTCACATAGTACATTTTGATCAGACGTCACTTGTCCCCAACTGTAGCCAACTCTCCCTCCACCAGCCTGGATGACGGTAACTGACATCAGATGAGCTTGTCACTTCTGGCCATAAATCTTTCAACAGATTAGAGGGGGTGCAGAATCGGGCCCCGGAGGGGTGAGCAAACATGGTAAATGACAAGGGCTGCTCAGATTCCTCACAAGATTAAGAAACTATCAGAAAAGGGCAGAAGTCCCATAATGGACCTGGGCCTGTCTCATTCAGATCTGCTGACAGTGCCTATCAGTCCCTTCCGGTCTCCTAAAGAGATTAGAAAGGGGTAGTTGAATAGAAGTAGTCATTTCAAATACCTTTTTTTCCAAATACATCTCCTCCAGAGAAGTCATCTCACCGCGTCACCTGGCTGCTGAAAGTCCTGGATGGCTCCCAGAGCTCTCGGGAAAGCAACAAAGCCCTCAGCAGGCTGGTGCCTTGCTCCCCGTGTCCTTGTGGTCCCTCACTTACACTTGGATTGTGTCTGACTCCTTGGCAGCAGGTATTTCGATACCACACATCTTTGCTGATGCTGTTCCTCCAGTGGAATGCTATTCCACATGCCCTGGGCCCGCCTCCTCCAGTTCACCCTTCACGCCCAGCCCCCTCCAGGAGATACCACTGTGGGGCAGTAGGCGCTTGTCCCCCTGTGTTATAAACATCCATTCACTACTGCTTGCTCACATCTGCTCCTAGCCCAACTGCGTGCTCCACTCTCAGTATCTGAGTGTGTTCTTTTTTTTTTTGGAACTGGGGATTGAACCCAGGGGTGCTTAACCACTGAGCCACATCCCCAGCCCTATTTTGTATTTTATTTAGAGACAGGGTCTCACTGAGTTGCTTAGGGCCTCACTAAGTTGCTGAAGCTGGCTTTGAACTTGCGATCCTCCTGCCTCAGCCTCCCGAGTCACTGGGATTACAGGCACGCGCCACCACCCGGCTCTGAGTGTGTTCTTTAAAACCCTGGAACATAGTAGCGGCCCAGAGAGCATTGCTGGATTGGATGAAATGCAATAGAATGCATATTATTTTATTTAAAAAAACCCCTTTTTTATTTGTTCTTTTTAGTTACACATGATAGTAGAGTACATTTTGACGTATTATACATATATGAAGTATAACTTCCCATTCTTGTGGTTGTACATGATGTGGAGTTACACTGGTTGTGTATTCATATATGAACACAGGAAAGTTATGTCGCATTAATTCTACTGTCTTTCCCATTCTCATCCCTCCTCTCTTCCTCTCTTTCTCCTTTGTCTAATCTAAAGTACTTCTATCTTTCCCTCCCTTCCCTCCTTATTGTGTGTTAGCATCCGTGTATCAGAGAAAACATTTGGACTTTGATTTTTTGGGATTGGCTTATTTCACTTAGCATGCTAGTCTCCAATTCCATCAATTTACTGGCAAATGCTATAATTTAATTCTTATTTAAGGCTGGGTAATATTCCATTATGTATATGTACCACATTTTCTTTATTCATTCATCTGTTGAAAGGCATGTAGGTTGGTTCCATAGTTTAGCTATTGTGAATTGAGCTGCTGTAAACATTGATGTGGCTACATCACTATAGTATACTGACTTTAAATCCTCTGGTTATATACTGAGGAGTGGGATAACTGGGTCAACTGGTGGTTCCATTTCAATTTTTCTGAGGAATCTCCATACTGTTTTCCATAGTGGTTGCACCAATTTTCAGTCCTACTAGCAATGTATGGGTATACCTTTTCCCACACATTCTCACTGCCAACATTTATTGTTATTTGTTAGAATACATTTTAAAGGAGAGATGATGTACTATGAAATCCATAAGAGAGGGAGACGAATCCATGACATGTTTTGATAGAGTCTAGATTAGGTTTACATAGTTAGTAACTCTGAATGAAGAAACTATAAAGTTCCTAAGGGAGCAAACCTACAATATTTTACTTGAATACTTTTTTTATTAATTCATTCAACAATTTGCTTATTTAAGTTATCCTAAATCCTAAGCATTGTTTTAGACACTGGGGATTCAGCAGCAAACAAAATCAATAAAAATTCCTGCTCTCATGGAACTTAACATTTCAGAACTCAGAGCACAGCAGTTAGTGTGGGCTCTGAGTTGAGTTCAGGTGCTAGTTTCATCACTTACCAGCTGTGTGACCTTGGGAAAATAACCCTTCCTGTGCCTTAGTTTTCTCATCTGTAAAATGGAGGTAAATCATAGCCCCTACCTCATGGAACTGTTGGAAAGATCAATAAATTAAGACAGGTGACACCCAGAATAATTTCTGGCACATAGTGTGCATTCAATAAAGATTACTTGTGATGAACTGATGGTTCATTTTCCCACTGAGGAAACAGAAGCACTCTCCATTTTGCTGTTAACTCTCTTCTCTCACTCACATCGTCCCCAGACCTAAGAAGCCTGTCAATACCTGTGCGTGCACATCACTATCTCTGAGTGTGTCTGCAGCCTGGTACTCTGAACAAAAGACTCCTTGTCTTTTTCCTTGACACTTATCTTCCTTCAGGCTTAGAATCATTCTGACCAGGAAGTCCATGGATACAGGAATCAGAACAGCGTGAAGGTGGTCCTGCCACAGATGGCTCCTCCCAGGGGACTTACCAACACCATATTTATGGATGAATTATTCAGGTGGGTTCTCCATCTTGCATCCACCTCATTACTCAATCCATGCTCTCCAGATAAGCTGGAGGAACATCCTGGTTGTTTCAGTGAGAATGGAAATTCAACTGCTCAGCAAGAGGTCTTGTCATTGACTACCTGTGTGTCCTTGAGCAAGACATTTAGTTTCTCCCTCTCTCAGTGATGCCATCTACAGAATGGTTGACAGAACTGCCCCATCCGGTCATAGCGAGAATTAAATGGGGTGATTACCCAAAGTCTCCAGTACAATGCCTGGGATGCAGTAAGTACTCAATAAATGACAGCCACTAGTGTTAATTACTACTTTGTTTTTATTATTCAGAGTCTATAGCTGTTGTCTTGTCTAATTGCTGACTCCATGGTATGGAATTTTACTAGCAAGTCTGAAGAAGAGAAAGCATTGAAGCAAATATCTTCCTTAAGATGAGCTGCTTCCTAAAACATGGTAACAGACTTCAAAACAATCTGCTGTGTTCAACCCCAAATTCCTTTCTTTCTCCCTCAATAAACACTCAGGAGGGTATCAGTAGAGGTCAGTCAGGTGAGGCTGTAATAATAAATGATGTCCAAATCTCAGTAGCTTAAGACACAGAAGGTCTATTTCTTGTGTGTGTGTTATGAACAACCATCAGAGGTTGGTAGAGGGGCTGCACTCATGAAGACCCTCAGTGACCTGGAGATGACAGGCAGCTATTCTCTGAAGTCACAAAGACCTTCAGTGACCTGGAGATGACAGGGCAGCTATTCTCTGAAGTCATGAAGACCCTCAGTGACCTGGAGATGACAGGAGAGCTGTTCTCCGAAGGCTGTGCAGGGTCAGAGGGAAAAGACCTTAATGGTTCCAGTCTAGTAACTACATGCCTTAGCGCCTGCAGGTGGCACTCCTCACTCCGTCCACCACTCATGAACACCCTGGCTACCTGCTCGCCCACAGCCAGGTGAGCTGGCAGTGCAGTGTCATGAGGGAGTGATCTGGCCATATTGACTAGGTGACAACGATGATAGGATACTGACTATATGCAAAGCCCTGAGCTGGGCCAGTAAATGACAGGATGATGTTGGCTCTGACCTTGGTCCTCAGGCTCCTTACACTCTGGTCGGAGTGCTAAGAAGCAGCAGAAGACAGAACACAGCAGACATTATTTCTGAACCTCCAGCAGGGTTCCATTGAGCCTGGAGGCTGGAGGAAGCCATTAATCCCCACAGCATGGCTTTGGACATGGAAGATATTCATTACCATGGGTCTGGCGGGGACTGGAAAGATGTTATGTGGGAGATGAGAACCAGGGCATAATAGCTCGTCATTTTTAAAGTCCTGTGAAGGCTGTCATCATCAAGCCCATCATTTATTTAAACATCTATCTATCTGCGTGATGGGCCAAGTAAGCAGTAGACATAATCCTGTCCTCAAGAAGAGCCTGGGAACTAGGGGACACAGGCAGATCAGGCATGACAGAGAAGAGAGAGACATGCTTGGGACACACTCACACCTGATAGGATTTATTTTGAGCGTGGTTTGTTTTTTCAACCACAGATGTTTTCTGGGCACCAGTGGGGTGCGAGCAGACAGGGGTTGGAACACGAGGAGGCACAGACATGTGGAGGTCTGGGGCGGCTCGCAGAGTGCCTGTAAAACACTCGCACAGCAAGAGGGAGACATGGAGAGAACCCAGCAATCAACACAGTACCCATCAGCGCCTAAGCCATGGCATCTGAGGAGGGAGAGTGTGCTCCCTGGCCAGAGACGTCCAGCAGGGAAAAGACAGGAGGTGGGCTCTCTCCAGCTGAGGGATGGTAAGTTTTTGGTTGATGGGAAGAAGAGATGGCGTGGTAAATGGCACCTGCAAAGTGTTCCGGAAGGAAAATGAAAGGCCCAGGTAGGGTTTAGCTGAAGGAGGCTTTGTGTAGGTGAGTGGCGGTTAGAGAAGGGGGAGGTGGAACCCACTGAGGAAAATGCAGTTCCCAGGTGGGAATTCATCCGAGAGGCAGTGAAAGACGTGGCAGGGAGGTTAACTAAGATTTTTATGATGCACTAACCACTCAAGGGTGAGGCCTCTTGTATTTTATTCTATTTATTATTTTTTTTATTAAACCCAGGGGCACCTGACCACTGAGCCACATCCCCAGCCCTATTCTGAATTTTATTTAGAGACAGGGTCTCACTGAGTTGCTTAAGGCCTCACTAAGTGGCTGAGGCTGACCCTGAACTCACAAGATCCTCCTGCCTCAGCCTCCTGAGCCTCTGGGGTTACAGGTGTGCACCATGGCACCTGGGAGTGTATTTTATCTTTACACCAACTCTCACAGGTTAACGGGAATAATGGTATTTGTAAAGGAGGAAACAGGATCAGAGGCATCCTGGGAATAAGAGAAAGAGCTGAAAATGAGACCCAGGGCTGTCTGGCGATAAGCTCTGCCTCATCGGTTGCACCATACTGTGACAACCATAGGGCGGTAACAGGAATTCCGCACCATGGCTTAGGGGAGAGAGGACCTTGGTGGGGAGATTGAGGAAGAGGCAGTTGTAGAAATCCAGGTTTTGGTAAGGGCCTGAATTGAGGTGATGATGGGGGAGAAGAATGCTGATGAGAACTGTTAGGACAGTACAAGGCGACTGGGGGGGGGGGGGGGGGCAGGGCACCAAGCAGCCTGCGCATGCGCAGAGAAACAATGTAACTTGCGCATGCCCAAAGAAGTAACCAATCAGGCGCTGACAACTCCAGCCAATCCCAGGAGGACTCGGACTTCTCCTGCTTCCCCTCCCCCACCGCGGGATTAGAAAAACCCAGCCGTGGAAGCCACCTGCAACTTCTTGGGCCTAGCACCCTGCTGGACTGGCAAACCTCCCCCAAGCGCCTCCGGCAATAAAGTTTGTTTTTGATTTACATATGGCCTGTCTGTTCTCCAGTTTCCACTGTCTGATCAGCTTACCCCAGCCTGACCTTACACGAATTATAGAGAAGTCATAAGGGGCCGTGGCCTTGGGCGGAGAGACCCGAGTTCACAGACACACTTGAAGACGACGGTAGTGGTATTATTTGCTGCTGCGATGAGATTAATGGAATGTTAATGAGCAGACGCATGCGCACTGTGCGAGTTTAGACAAGCTGCTGAACCCCAGACCTCAGCTCCTCCCTCCAGGAGGATCACTGCAAGGCGCAGCGAGGCAGTGCATGCAAGGCCTGGACACAGAACCTGAGGAACAGAGGTGACATTTTATTGGAGAGAGGAGCCAAAGCTAAGGACTGTCTGCCCCAAGGTTGTCCTCCTGGTAAGGAATTCCTGCAGAGGTTGCCTGGCCAGCCTTGGAAACTGCCTACTGCTTCCATCATGGCATCTGTCTGATTGATCTTAGGTTTGCCCATCTGGACAGGGCACCTGCCCTTCTGCATCCCGCCTCTGTGGCGTGGAGGGGAGTCTGGTCTGCCCTGTGGCATGGTGGACATGTGACTTCTGGGGTCCCTGAAAGTCGAAAACAGCAGCACCCTCCCCTGTCAGTCCACTGTACTTGTGTGGCTTCTAAGCTGCCTCTGTATGTCACCCGATTTCGCTATCTCCACATGGAGTAATTAAGTGCTCTCTAGATACAGAGATTTGGAGAGCAGAGACTCTCAAACTGGCTACAAGGTCACATAAACACTCCCTGTTCTTATCATACAGAAATATTATCTGATGCTGGAGAATTTCATAAACAAACTTGGATGTGCAATAAAAAAAAGAAGTCCCCACGCTAGGCAGGCAATCAAATTTCTACATCTTAAAAGCCCCAATGAATTACATACATAGTAACCAGGTTTGTCCTCATAAGAGTCATTCTGCCATCCTCAAACTCATCATAAAAAGATCTATATTAAAAATCAGCATCATGATGTCCACATAAGATTGAAGAAAAAAAAAATAATGTTGAGACTGATTCTCCCAGGCCTGGGGCAACCCTGGCTGCAGAGCACCGCTCCCATGAATGTTGGGGTACTGAAGGATCCCCAGTAGCTAGTTGTTTAATCACGCTGATGAGTCCCTGAAGCCATACACTGTGTATATGTGCGCCTGCCTTTGTAAACAAAGAACAATCAGGTGAACATTTTTCTGTTGTGGGAACACACTCTTCCTTGACCTCTCTAGCCTAGAAATTATCTTGCAGTATCGAAGTATTACCAGCCTTTATATTTATTTTATTCATACTCAAATTATTTTTTCAAAATCTGACATTAATTTTTATGACTGCTTCCTCCTTCTACAGTCATCCATCTTCCCCTTTCTTTTCTTCCTCCCTCCCTCCTTTCCTTCCTTTCTTCCTTCTTTCTCTGCTTATCTCCTTCCTTAAAGGCAGAGAATTTCTAGCCCTTGGCCTGAGAGAGATCTTGGGTTCATAGAATGACATCAAGAATCCAGGACATGGAAGTTCCCTTCCTGACTTTTTCTTCCGAGTCCTTCCTGCTCCTTGTCTCCTCACCTGCACCTCTTCATGCTCCTCCATGAAGGCCGCGGGAGAAAAGGTGTCTAAGGTGGCGATCCACCACTCTGAGGCCAGGGAGCCTGGACTGCATCCACTGGCCCCGGGACCCCTGTGTAACCCCAGAGAGCTGAACCAGCTGCTCAAAGATGGCACAAAGGGGAGAGGGGGCCTGGCCAGCGCAGGGCATGTTCCTGGGTTCCCGGGAAGGGAAGGCCTCCTCCACTCCCTTCCACCACCCACCTTTGTTATGCACCTGCCCTTAAAACCCAAAGCCCCCTCCTCCTTCAAGCAGGGCCTGTGAACTTGGCTCAGAGGCTCTGAGCTGAGGGAGGCTGTGTGCTTGTTCCTTCAGGGCTGGACTGATGTTTTTAAGAGGCCAAGTTCTTTGCCTTGGAGACACTGACAAGGTCACTTGTATAGACCAGCTGCCTGGGTGAGGTTCTGCAGTGGTCTAGGTGTGCTGCAGACCAGTGCTCACACCAGTTCCCCCTCCTCCTGGGTGACTGTTGAGGACAGGGCTGATGGTACCTCCAACCTTCCTGGTCAGAGGCAAGGACAGGGCCACTCCCAGAGGGCTAGTGCCTCCACACTGGCTAAGCCTCCAGTCCATTGGGACAGGGAGGTCTGTCTGCAATGAGACACCCACACATACCCTAAGTCACACAGGAAGGGACAGGAAGGGAGAACCCCCTCTGGAGCTCTTCGTTTGCAGAAATTACTTAGACCAAGAGGGAGAAACAGGCCCAGTCCTTGAATTCCTATCCTTGCCCTGGCATGGGGGCCACCCGACTCAGTGTCCAGCTCTGTGTCACAAGCATGTCTCATCCCTGCTTCGGCTGTGAGTACTGCCACATCCAAAGGTCCCAGGGAAACGGGAGGGGGTCGATTCTGTCCTCTGCTTGCTCCCGGCCCCCGGGTAGTTCCATCCTGTTTGAATAGCACGCTGGCTTAGAGTGAGCGAAAGCAGGGCAAAATATTTGGATTTGAGATTACTGCAGAAAATCTATGACCCGGCGCTGCCAGATCTTTTTTCCAACCTGACTACTTTCCCAGACAGTCTTTCTGAGTGCTGTCAGTGAGACCTGGGCTTCCAGAGCAGCTCATATTTTCTCCTTGTCATTTATACCCATATTTATTGTCACCCAGACAGGCTGGAGTGGGGAGAGACGCCAGGCCAGGGAGTGAAGGCTGGAGGACTGAGGCCTGCAACCTCCCTCGTCCCTGCAGCATCACAGGGGACCACCTTCCTCCTCTCTCTCCCAGGTGCCCTCTGTACCTTCATGTCTCTCCTCTGGCTTCTGAGTCTCGCAATTTCCCAAGCGCAGGATCTAAAGTTAAGAAAACAACCGAAAGAGACATGAGAAGGAAAGCCTGTGCCAACCTTGAAAGAACTGGGATTCCAGGATCTGAAGACAGACTGCTTGTTGTGCTCACTTTCCTTTTTTTTTTTTTTGGCACTAGGGATTGAATCCAGGGGCATTTAACCACTGAGCCACATCCCCAGCCCTTATTAAAGTTTTATTTCGAAACAGGATGCCACTAAGTTGTTTAGGGCCTCACTAAGTTGCTGAGGGCTGGCCTCCAACTTGCAATCCTCCTGCCTCAGCCTCCCAAGTCATCGTCTGGCTATCATACTCACTTTGATGGTAGCTTATTTTCCCACTTCCTAAGCTGTTTACTGGCAGTTTCAACCAAAAGATGTAGATATAATAAACAAATAAATAGGGAGGGGTGGGGTCGGGGGGGGGTAAGAATAATAACAGAATGTGTGACAGACATCATTGCCCTGTGTACATGTCTGAATGCACAGATGGTGTGACTCTACTTTGTGTTCAACCAGAGAAACAATAGCTGTACTACATTTGTGTTCAATGAATCAATAAGTAAATAAAAAAAATTAACAACAACAATAAAAAACAAATAAATAAATACATCATTTAATTAGAATTAATTGAACTCATGTACGAGGTGCTAGGATCAGGGTGACTTCAGCCTTGGGCAGAAAGCAAAGGGAAGAGTTTTTAGCTGTTTAGTAAGTTATTTAATACAATTGAGTGCCACTTTCCTCTATGGCAAAACTCTGGCAATAATCACAAACCCTCACATGATTGTTTTATGAATTTAAAGCATACACGCAAAGTGCATAAAACAGTCTCTGGTAATTCAATGAGCACTTCATACACTTAGCAAACTATTATTTGATGCATAACAACTATTACTATGATTATTTATTTCTCTGGCAGCAGTGAAAATGATGGTGGAACATTGTCCCTGCTCCACAGGAGACAGAGCTGGGAAGGACTTGGAGCATGTTCTGGCTTGCATCTGAGGTGTCCTCCCAGATCCCTGTTAATGCAGGAATGTCCAGAAGTGAAGTACTTGGATTGTGAGTGCAGTAACTTAATCAGCCCATCCTAGTTTGAATAGACTGGGCAGTCACTATAGGCAGACATGGTGGCTGGAGGAAGTGGTTACTGGGGGGTGCTCTGGATGGTTGCATCTTCCTTATGACCCTTCCCCTGTCTCTGTTTCCTGACCTTACCATGAGCTGAGCGGCTCTCCTCCCCTGAGCCCTTCCTGCATGATGTGCTGCCTCACCTTGGGCCCAGAGCGATGGAGTTGGCAGTCTATGGACTGAGATCTCTGAAACTGTGAGCCCCAAATAAACTTTCCTGTTTCTAAGTTGTTCTTGTTGGTGTTTTGGTCCCAGCAACAGAAAGCTAACTAAAGCAATGTATTTAGGGAGGAATAAACAGGGTGCTAAGCAATGAGGGCATATGTAATGGGGAGAAGGATGCTGGGCTGTGCTCGGTTGAACCACACATTTATACTGTGAGCAATGAGAAGCCACTGAAGCCTTCAGCCACTTGGCAATTTGGAGAGATCACTCTTGTCATAAGATGGAGGATAGATTGAAGTAGAAAAAGACATCAACTAGGAAGGAGTCATGGGTCTGTTCTAAGATAAATGGTAGGGATGAAAATAACTTTCATTAGGACTTTGGTGGAGAGAGAGGTAGGGACAGATTCGAGGCTTCTGCCTTGTGTTACCTGAGTTGACCTGCTAGGACATCAGCTCCGTGAGGGAGGAGGCTTGGTTGTATATTAATGGACCCCAGGCATCTAGAACGGGCCCATAGTAAGTGCTCAATAAGCATTTGATGAATGAGTGGGTGGTGGTGATATTGACTGTGGTTACCATGTTTATCATACAATAATGATTGTATTTCAGGTGTGGTGAATTTGAGCAGTGAAAGGGTCATTTAAATGGAAATGTCTCACATGGAACTTGGAAGTTTGGGCCTCTACTCAGGAAATACATCTGGTTTGGAGCAGAGTTTTGGAAACGTTGGCCTATAAGAGATGGTTGAGATCAAACTGAGTTTAGAAAAAGAAGGGGAATGGGAAAATTTGGATTATGACTCACCTTGGGGGTGGCCAGGAAGGATATGAGAAAAGCCAAGGAATGGAAAGAAGGCAAAGACAGCTTTTAGAAAGTGCCTGGGGCTGGAGATGCAGCTCAGTGGTAGACCACTTGCCCAGTGTATGTGAGGCCTGGGTTCCATCTCCAGCACTACAACCACCTCCCTGAGAAAAACACCAACCTTTCCAAAACAAACAAACAAAACCCCCAAAACAATAACAAAGAAAGCAGCGGCAGACATAGTGTGTCCACCTGTGATTCCAGAGACTGTGGAGGCTGAAGCAGGAGAATCACAAGTTTGAGGCCAGCCTTACCAACTTAGCAAGGTCCTGTTTCAAAATTTAAAAATAAACAAATAAAAAGGGCAGGGGATGTAGCTCAGAGGCAGAGCATCCCTGGGTTTAATCCCAGGAATCCCCCCACACATCGTAATAATAATATAAATAAATAAGAACAGATAATCAAAGGAGTTGTGTTGTAGACTCTGACAGGTAACCTCACAAACAGAGTGGTAGTGTTCCAGAGGGCTTAACTGGAGAAAGGATCGCGAAGGGCTGCTTGATTCTGGCATGGGAGGCCATAGCGATAAGCAGTAAAGAGGGAAGCTTGCAGTCTCCCTCATTTCCTAACAGAATAGATTTCTGACTGTTTTCCATTTCCTTTTTTTCCAAACAATTAACAAAGAATTTCAAATAACTTTGATTAAATGCAAAACCAAGTAGCCTCATTTGTACAATACTGAGGAGTAACTTCTTTCCTGATCTGTGATGGTCTTGCTCAGCAATAATACTACCAATTTAAAAATCATGTTAAAAAAATAAACCTGTTCAGCTGGGTACAGTGACACACAACTGTAATCCCAGTGGCTCAGGAGGCTGAGGCAGGAGGATTGTGAGTTCAAAGCCAGCCTCTGCTATTTAGTGAGGCCTTAAGCAACTTAATAAGACCCTGTCTCCAAATAACAAATTTTAAAAAAGGACTGGGAATGTACCTCAGTGGTTAAGCATCCCTGGGTTCAATTCCCAGTACCAAAAAATAAAAAATAAGAAAAAATAAAACTGTTCAAATTCTCATAGTAGTGTTCACTTTTCCACTTTGCTTCCATGTGATATTTTAGGTTATTTCTCTAGCTCTTAAGAATGCTCTAATCCATACAAGCAAGTTGTCACCTTAAAAGTCCTTAAATTGGGTACATTCTTTCCTCTATTTCCATGAAAACTTGATATTTCTTAAATGTCATTTTCTGAGTTGCAGGTAGGCAAACTTCAAGTTAAACTCCAAAATGCAATGAATTTTTTTTTTTTTTACAATCTTGATTAGATTTGCCTAAATTGCTGGGTCAGCTTGGACAGTTGCATTAAAATCTTTTTTAAAAATGATGGAAACCAGATCACGCTATCTAAAGTATACATCCTTCCCTGTTGTTTTGGAAAGTCGGTGGCACACGCTCATATGCAGGACCCTCGTTCTTGGGATCATTTTGTGTGGATAATCAAGTGCTGGTCATGCTTTTTTATATAAACTTCATCTTCCATAGCTCAGCTGCTCCACCCGAGGCACGGTCCCAAGGAAGGTTGCCTGGATTTGCAGTTCAGCAAAGCATTTGATTGATATAGCACAGTATTCCTGTTCATATAAATATTTTAAGCTGAAAAACCCCCTTTTGTTATGTTTCTCTCTGCCTCTAAGTATTCTTAAAATACTCCCATGATCTCTTCCCATAACACAGCAGTTCTGACTCAGTAACCCTGTACCCAGTGACGAAGAAATGGCTCCTTGGCCATGACTGTTTAAAAACCGAGAGAATATGCAGAGCCGTACCACTTTTAGGCAAAGAGAAAAGTGCCTCTTTTCCTATAAACTATTCATCTTTTCTCTTTCCTGGTTCCGGATGTGGGAAAAATTAACTTGAGCATTAATAAAGAAGCCAGGGCAGTCCACATACTTTCAACCTTGGAGAGTCCAGCTTCTCTCTGTTTCCAGATCCCTTCCCATTGTGGTCAGGAGCCGGATTCTCTTCCAAGCATTGCTTTTTTTTTTTTTTTTAATTAGAGAATTATAATTATACATAACATTTGGGTTCATTTTGACAAAATCATACTTGCATGGAATTTGACTTCAAACCCCATCCCCCTTCCCTTCCTTCCACCTTCCCTTTTCTTCCTCCTCTACTTCTCCTCTACTTACTGATCTTCCTTTTACTCCTTTACTTTTGACTAGTATTTTCTACATATACATAAAGGTGAGACTTACTTTGGTATTTTTATATATGAATAGAATATGATTTTCTTAAATTCATTCCATTTTTCTTCCTCTTCCCCTTCCTTCCTCCCTCACTCTCCTTCTCCTTCTTCTCCTCTGAGATCTTCCCTGTATCTTTATGATATCCCTCCCCCTCCACCTTTTCCTCCTTATTTCTCTCTAGCTTCCATATATGAGAGAAAGCATTCTACCCTTGACTTTTCTGAGTCTGGCTTATTTTACCTAGCATGATTTTCTCCATTTCCATTCATTTACTGGCAAATGCCATAATTTCATTCTTATTTATGACTGAGTGAAACTCCATTGTGTAGATATACTATATTGTCTTGATCCATTCATCTGTTGGTAGGCATCTGGGTTGATTCCATAATTTGGCTATTGTGAATTGTGCTGCTGTAAACGTTGTATTGACTGTTATAACTTTCAGTGGCTGATTTTAGTTCTTTTGGATAAATATTGAGGAGTGGGACAGCTGGGTCAAATGGTGGTTCCATTCCTAGACTTTTGAGGAATTTCCACACTACTTTCCAGAGTGATTGTGCTAGTTTGCAATCCCACCAAAATGTATGAGTGTACCTTTTTCCCCACAGGCTTGCCAGCATTTATTCTTTTTTGTGTTCTTGATAATTGTCGTTCTGACTGGAGTGAAATGAAATCTTAGTGTAGTTTTGGTTTGCAGTTCCTTGATTGCTAGAGACATTGAACATTTTTTCATGTATTTCTTGGTCATTTCTGTTTCTTCCTTTTGAGTAATTTCTGTTTAGTTCTTTTGCCCATTTATTGATTGAGCTATTTGGTTTTTTGGCATTGTGTTTTTGGAGTTCTTTATATGTTTCGGATATTAAGTAGCTGGCAAAGATTTTTTTCTCATTCTGTGGGCTCTCTTTTCATGCTCTTGAAATTTGCTGTGCAGAAGTTTTTTTTAATTTGATAGCATCCCACTTAATGTTTCTTGGTTTTATTTGAGTTTTATGTATCTTGTTGAGGAATTTGGTGCCTGCCAACTATATGACAAAGTATTGACTCTATATTTTCTAGTAGTTTCAGGGTTTCTGGTCTAATTCCTAAGTCTTTGATCCATTTTGATTTGACTTTTGTGTAGGGTGAGAGATAAGGATCTAATTTCATTCTTCTACAGATGGATATCAAGTTTTCCCAGTAGCATTTGATAAAAGCCTGTCTTTTGCCCAACATATAAGCTTGGCACCTTTTTCAAGTATCAGGTGGCTGTAGGTATGTTGATTTGTCCCTGTGTCTTCTATTCTATTCCATTGGTCTTCATGTCTATTTCGATGCCAATACCAAAGCATTGCTTCCTCTATGAAGTCTTCTGTGACTAATGATGGTCCACAGATTCCCTTCTTTCCTTATTTTCCTTCCTGCCAAGGGGTGGGGAAGATTCCTTTCCTCTCTTTGCCTTTCTGTATTCTTTTCTATTTGCTTGTTGATATATTGGTCCCCTCTTATTAACTTATTAAATTATCCAGAAAAAGGATCTCATCTTTATTTTGTCTTCCATTTCAAAGGATCTAGCCAGGGATAGACTATCTAGGGATCAAAGAAATATTTAATCCGTACTTGTGGATGAAATCCTGTTAATAGAAAACTGGATTCAGCATCTGGGCTTGTACCCCTTCATTCTGACTAAATGCTTTTTGTTATGAAGTTCTTACTCTAGGCTTTAGTGGAAATTCATGAATTCACCAAAAGTTTGGTGTGTGCTTGTGTGTGTGAATGTGTGTGTAAGTGCATGTGTGTGCATGTGCATGTGTGTGCACATACACTCATCTTTGACCTCTGTCAGATTCATAGGGATCCAAGATCCTCAAAGGCTTGGGGAATGAGCTCCCTCCTTTCTTGGTGCCAGCAGATGCAAGAATTCAGCACTTTTTGGGAACCAATCAAGAGTCTCGCAGACACGAGGACACCTATCATTAAAAGCCTTAATGGTGGGTGGGAAGGAAGAAGGAGGACTCTGAGTCCTTTCAGCCAGAGACCAAAATCCAGTTTGGCTGGAGACTGGAGCCTCAGCACATGGATCCCTCCTGTGGTTACCAATGAGGACCCAAACACCTAGTGTGATTGGTGTGGCTTTCCCCTGGATTTTGTCTCTATTGGCTTTTTTAGACTCTTTTCTCATTGTGAATCTTGACCACTATGATTTCTTTATTATATCCTGGCTGTTAACTGCTCCCATGGAGGCAAACACTTAGTAATCAATGTTCTAGAGAAGGAAGAAAAGGAGTTAGAAAAAGATAAGAAAGAGATAAGTGCATAAAGATAGTAGAATATGAAACTAGGCCTCAAATATGCAACAGATTCCCTGGAGATCTTCCCATGTTGCTTAAAGGGAAAGCAATTCACTAACTGGAAACAGAAAGAAGAGTGATTTTCAAGTGTGTATTTCAAATAAATTACCTTAGTTCATTAATATCAATATTTTTAATGAACACTAAGGGCTGCTATGAATCACGTCTCTGCTGATCCGTTAGAAGACTGAGTGTGGATTTGAGTGGAATTAGAGAGAAACATTGAGAGATCTGTGATGTTGAAGGTGGGCAGCTCTTCTCTGAGGGGTTTGAGTGCCCTCTAACTCCATGAAGAGAGGGACTCAAGTTCAGCTGCAGGGACAGCCCTGGGTTAAGAGAGGCAGCGTTGAGTCCTTCACCAAATGACTGGCTCATAGAAAATCTGCACTGGTGATTCACTCGTTGCCATGGCAGCCACTGGAATGCAGAGGAGTACATTTGTTCATTTTTACAATTATTCTATTATTTATACTGAGATATCTCTAAGAAGATGATAAATTTCTGGGGAGAAACCAGAAATCTATCCCTTAGACAAAAGAGACAATTAATATAAGATACACTAAACTGGAAACACATATTTGCTAATCACTAGGGGCATAGTCTGTTCCTACCTAGCCTTGAGAGAGATCTTCAGTGCACCCTGGGATTTTCTACTAGCCACAAAATAGAGGAGTTGGCAGGTTTCACTCATCAAACCCAGTTCCTAGTAGACCTTTCTTCTTTGCCAGATCTTAATCTTTATGTGTTCAGGATTCTCTCACAGTGCATGGATCATGATGCTTAATTACCTAGAATATGCCACCACATGCAAAAACAAAGTGGCTTTTTAAAAACTTCTCTGAGAACACTTCTTGTTTCACCCTTGAAAACATAATGCAGCTTAAAATGTAATGAATTTTGTTTTCGCAAATGGAGTAAAGGAAATGGATAAACAAACACCCAAGCATATAAATAAACAAACAAATCCCCAAACCTTTGACATTTAGTGTGGATAATTTAGTATGCTTCTAACTTTTGTTAGTTTGAGTCTAAGGATGTTGAGTAAAAGGTATAGGAATGTAGGAAATTTCCTGGGGAGAAATAGAAAGTGAGGGAAGATTCCATTCAAGTGAGAAGAGATATAAGGTCAAGGATCTTTCTTGAAGAACATTGATTATTACGTAATTGCATGTAACCAATTTATATAACTTCATGTATAATATTTAATGTATACATGAAATATGTATGTAAGACAAAATGCATACTAAACTAAAACCACTCTGCCCACTTTAAGCGGAACTGTGATTTATTAAAGAACTATTCTCACTAGAACTGTTCCCCAGAACTGTTGGGAGAGTGAAAGCAATGCTTTCATGGGCAATGCCCCAAATCCCATCTTAGAAATGACCTGGTGAGGTGCCTTTGCTGCTGTTGCTCCACACAGAAAATGAAAGAAACTTGATCTTCCTGTAGCTCCTAGGGACCAATGCTACTTCTGAGCCAAGAGCTTATCCTTGTACCCCTTGATGCACCCAAAAGCTGGGCAACAGACATGGAAGCTGCAGGAACAAGAGGAATCAGACCATTACCAAAATCTGGGTCTCAGGGCTGCATCTTAGCTGAGGAGGAGGGCTGGGAATATGGGTTCTGCATTCTGCACTGATTCTGCTCAATTCCTAGGGTGGGATTTCGCTTATCAGAGAAAGGCTATTTAAACGATCACTAGCAACAAGGAATCTAACAGAAATGCTTGTAGGTTATCGGGAGTAGACAGAACTTGGTTTGTATACATGGGAAGGAAAGACAGTTCAAATGAGGCTGTGAAGACATTCATGGGCTCATAGAACTAAATCATCCAGGTTAACAGAGTCTTCTGCTGTGGTTGGATCCAGAGACTCAAAGGGTGTTATCATGGAAAAATCTCTCCATCTCTCATCAGGTTCCTTCATATGGACAGTACAATGGCTCCCAGCAACCCAGGACTCACACGCACCCTGGTAGAATCATCAGCAGAAACACATGATGCCCCAGGTTCAGACAGAAAGCCTCATGGAGGAATTTTATTGGCCCAGCTTCGGTCCCCTGCCTGCCCTCGAATCAATCACATGCCAGAGAACTAGAGTTACATGCCATCCCTGTGGACTGGGGATGTGATAGTGTCAGCTCCACTCCCAAAATATGGACTATGTTCCCATAGTCCATGGGAACTAAAAGAGACAAAAGGCATGTCCTGGAAATCACTTAGCTTCTCTGAACCTGTTTTTTCATTTGTAAAATGGGAATAATGGAGTATCTATTTATTGTTTATATAAGGCTTAAAAGAATTCCTACTTGAGAAGTAAAGGCAAAATGCTGGCATTTTAAAATAGAATATAAGTGTTTACTTTTATAATATTATTCTCTGAGAAGGGAGAAGAAATGACAGGCAGGTGAAACGCACACATTTTGCTGGGTGTGATGTTGCGTCTCTGCAATCCCAGCTACCTAGGAGGCTGAGGCAGGAGGACTGCAAATTTGAGGCCAGCCTGGGCAAATTAGTGAGACCCTGTCACAAAATACAAAATGAAAAGGGCTAGAGTGTAGTTCAGTGGTAGAGCACCTCCTGGGTTCAAGCCCCAGAGTGAGGAAAAGAGAAAGAAAGAAGAAAGAAAGAAAGAAAGAAAGAAAGAAAGAAAGAAAGAAAGAAAGAAAGAAAGAGAGAGAGAGAGAGAAGGAAGGAAGGAAGGAAAGAAGGAAGGAAGGCGGGAGGGAGGGAGGGAGGGAGGAAGGAGAGAGGGATGGAGGAAAGAAAGAAAGAAAGAAAGAAAGAAAGAAAGAAAGAAAGAA
>JAJEJO010004434.1:35151-75311 GCA_020662805.1 Glaucomys volans
CCCAGTACCAAAAAAAAAAAAAAAAAAAAAAAAAAAAAAAGAAGAAGGAAAGAAACGAAACAAAAAGAGAGGGAGGGAGGATGGAAGGAAAAAAGGAAGGAGAATGGGAGAAACACACACATTTCTCCTGTACCTTAAATCAGGCAGTTCAAAATGTGACTCTGGAATTTACAGAGACCTATCCTGCTGAATTCGGGAGTTCTCTCAACAACCCAAAGAAGAGAATGAAGAGTGTGATCCCTCAAGGAGAAGACATAGGCAGGGAGAAAGAGGAAGAGAGGAGGAACATTGCTCCATATGAATGAAACTTAGAATATTAATACTTTCACATCTTACCCCATTCAGCAGAGATGCAAGCTGCCATTGTTAAATATGCTCTTTAAAAAAAAAAAAAAAGCCAGATGACTATCTCATGTCTAAGTGCTTTCTTGAGTTCCTCTGGATTCTCTACACTTCAAGGGTTTAAAAAAGAAACAGATCATTTGACTGCATTAAAATTAAAGACATAAGTAAATAAAAATAAATAAATAAATAAATAAAAATTAAAGATATTTAGTTCAAATGAAGCAAACTATAGATGCAGTTAACAGAAGAATGACAGACTGGAAATAAATGTAATATCTGAAACTGGATCAGGATTAATATCTAGAATATGAGGAACTCACCAAATTGAAAAAAGTAAAGGATGTGAATAGGAAGCTACAGTTACCTTATCCCAGAGATATCTTCAGAGAGGTCATATCGCCATCTGTTCAAGGATATTCCTGGAAGTGATGTCATAATAGTAGAAATTTGTAGGCACCCTAGATATTCAGGGCAGGGTTATAGATACTGTGGAATACTGTACAGTAAACAAAAGACATGACCTGGATGTACAATCAGCAGCATGAATAAATTCTGAAAACACAGTGCTGAAGCTGGGTGTGGTGGCGCACACCTGAGATTACACCTGTAATCTCAGCCACTTGGGAGGCCGAGGCAGGAGGATTACAAGTTCAAGGCTGGCTTCAGCAACTTACCAAGATCCTATCTCAAAGCAAAAATAAAAAAGAGTTGGGAATATAGCTGAGAGATAGAAGAGCCCTGGGTTCAATCCCCAGTGCCACAAAACAAAAACCAATTGAGTAAAAAAAAAAGTAAGACAGTCAATACCTCTTGATACATTAGAAATGCACTATATTTAAAATAATATGTGAATTTAGCAAGGATATAAGCATGCTTAAAGATAGATATATTACAGTGAATGGTTTTTGGAAGCAAGAAGGTTTTAGTACATAATAGTTTCATATGTGTGAAATCTCTGAAACTCTCACATTTCATATCTATTTATTAGCATACCTCTTTGTCTCCTTTTCAAATTATATTTGGAATCTTCCTCCACCACTACCACATTGGTCCAATTCATTGTCTTCTGTAACCATTGCTAATGCAATTGTCTGCAAACACATTTCCCTGGCTAGCCCTAGCTATACCTGAGTTTCTACCCCCAAATCTCTAAACAGAAGTCAAAGTGAATTTTTAAATACTTAACTCAGATCTATCACTGTTCAACACAAAGTTCACCAGTGGTCTGCCACCTAGTGGAATAGAGCCCTAGTGGATGCTGGTCGGCAAAGCCTTGCCCCACTCCCCCAGCACACCTCTGAGACCTCAGGTCCCATCTCGGGGCCTCTGCTCTTGCCATTTCCTTTGCATGGAACACTGATCCATTTTCCGGGGTCTTGTTGTCAGAGAGTCCTTCCATGACTATTCCCTCTAAAACAGTGAAGGAGTTCAGGAAATGCCACCCTCAGGTGTCACACTGGAAGTCAAACCAAGCACACCTGGGGAACAGCACCTGCAGGAAGGGGTGTTCTCTGCAGTTCCCTCATCTGCCTAGGGACAGGCTCTCCAGAAGGAACTGGGGGGTCGGAAATACCCTCCTGGGAATCTCATCAACCAAG
Organism: Glaucomys volans; assembly: GCA_020662805.1. Classification (NCBI taxonomy): domain Eukaryota; kingdom Metazoa; phylum Chordata; class Mammalia; order Rodentia; family Sciuridae; genus Glaucomys; species Glaucomys volans. Next base: position 37,095 of record JAJEJO010004434.1, read on the forward strand.
GAAGATTAAACTGTGTCACAGGAGAGGAGGCTAGAGGTGGACACCATGCCCAGACAGGCATTGTCACAGGCCATCATTTCTTTGTGGGGGGCCCATTCATTTCCTCCCAAATCATGTGTTCTTCCTTCAGCAGCCTAGGCTTCCCCTCTGCTGTCCTGGGAAAGAGGTATGCAAGCCTCTAGGTCTCATCAGGTATGCGGTATTCACTCTTCTTTCCTCTGATGTTCTCATGCACATGATAAATTTGTAGACCTTTTCTTCTGTTAATCTGCTGACTCAGCTTATTTCACAGATTCAGTTATTATTCCTCCTCAAAGGGCAAAGGGAAGTTTTCTCTTCCTTACAATAGCAAACTCCTATTTCTCTATCCAGATCTCTTTACCCTGTTTATTATTATTATTATCATTACACTTATCATCACTGAGAAAAGAATTTGTTTCCAGATCCCCCATCCCACTTGAAAGTAAATACCTTGAGGATAAGGATGTTTTGGGGTATCCACTCAATTTTCAGAGCACTCAATAAATACTAATTGAGAGAATAAGCCAGTGAATGAAAGGAAGAAACAGGGAAAAATAGACATAGATAGGTAGATAGAGAAAGAAAGCTAGAGAAGAAGTCAGCAGTGGTGGCACACATCTGGAATCCCAGCAACTCAGGAGGCTGAGGCAGGAGGATGGCAAGCTTGAGGCCAGCCTCAGTAATTTAGAGTCTCAGCAACTTAGCAGGACCCTGTCTCAAAATAAAAAAAAGTGGGGGTTGGTGTTGAGGATGTAGCTCAGTGGTAAAGGGTCTCTGAGTTAAAAATTCCAGTATCAAAAAGGAAAAAAAGTGAGAAACAGACTCATATTCTGTTGCAGCCACCAAGTTTAAGGCTTTCCTTTGAAGTAAGAATGATTCTTTGACTCTTCCTGCCCCTTCTTCCCCTCCAGACTTCCCGTTCTGGCTTTTTTTCAGGTGTGGGGATTGAGCAGGTATTTGACCAAGAAGTAGCTGTAGCCTGGGGTGGAGGCTTATTCTGTCTGCTCAGGAATTGCCACCTCCCTGGGACGTGAGAGACCTACAAGTACTTCCTAATTTTTTTAAAACTAATTCTGAGAAGAACTTGTACATTTGAGGATGATAAGTACTTTTAATTAGATAGGTGTGAACAGATAAAAAAATAGACTTTTTTTTTCTAATTTAAAACCATATGTGCAACATGGAACATTAAGAAAATAGAGATAAACAAAAAGTACCCACTAACCTCAGTAGCCTGAGAGAGCCTCTGATAACTTTTTTTCGGGGGGAGTACCAGGGATTGAACTTAAGGGCACTTGACCACTGAGCCACATCCCCAGTCCTATTTCGTATTTTATTCAGACAGGATCTCACTGAGTTGCTTAGCGCCTCACTTTTGCTAAGGCTGACTTTGAACTCTAGATCCTCCTGCCTCAGCCTCCCAAGCTGCTGGGATTACAGGTGTGCACCACCCTACCTGGGTCTCTGATAACACTTTGAGGCATTCCCTATAATTTGTTTGTACGTATTCACCCCTACATCCTCATACCCATCTAAAAAAAGATAGCATTTAAAAAAATGAGACCTCATGAAAATGGCATTTTCCTCTGTGATTGTCTTTCCCCAAACGCATCACTCCATTTTAACAATGAGGAAAAAACATTAGGCAAACTCCAGTTGAGGGACCTCCTGTAAAATATTTGATCATTAGTCCTTACAACTTTCAAGGTTTTGAAAACAAAGAGTCTGAGAAACCACAGGAGGATCTCAAGGCAACAGGACCTCTGAATGTGCTAAGGATGGGATCCCTGAGCAGAAAAGGGGTATTAACAGAAAAGGGAAGAGATCTGAATTTCTTTGAATGATCATATGTCAATTTTGGTTCATTAGTGGTAACAGATGTGTCACATGATTCTACTAATCATAGGGGAAAGTGTGTGGAAACGCTGCTATCTTCATTACTTTTTTTTTTTCTCTTGGTGGTGCTGGGGATTGAACCCAGGGCCTTAGTGCACACAAAGCAAGCACTCTACCAACTGAGCCATATCCCCAGCCCCTTCATTACTTTTTTCTGTAAATCTAATAGCGTTTTGAAAGAAAAGTTTAGAGAGTGGCACTTGAAATGAATGCGACACCTCAAATACCTTAGTAGCCCACACAGGGTGGGAAACATGGTGTTCAGTAGGGTCTTTCATGACAGCTCAGTCTGTCCTCTCCTCCCTCATTACTGTGCAGGGAAGCAGGTAGGCAGAGCTCATTGCTTCTTGCAAAGAGAAACCCAGAGTTGGAGTTGTTTAATTAGCTCTCTATCAGATGCAGCCTGAGGATTTACAGGTTTTGCCATGTTCAAGTTTCCACGTGGAGCTCAGTTATTTTAAGATCCTTGGCCTTTACTATAATAGCTCAGCACGGAAAACACATTAGTGTTTATAAAACTGTTCATCTAACCAAATGATTTTCATGGAAGTGAGTGAATGGACGAGCCTTGGAAGTCAGCAGTCCCGTTCAGAGAACTGTCTGCTGGAATTTTCTTGTTTTAAGAAAATCTTGTAATGTAGTGTAGGAAAGGAATACTTCCCCTCTCATTTTCTCCTCTGAAAAAGAATGTGCTTGAAAACTTGGTCAGGTCTATTTCTAAAGGGCCTCTGAGAGGGCAGATAGGGAGTACTGATCGGGTAAAATGCTCTTGCTCCCAATTCAGGGCCCCCACCTCAATTTTTCCCCTGCCCGCACAGTAATTTAGTGGATAAATTCTCCTAAGATTTTGCAAGTATGCTCTATTTAAATAAGCAAATGCCTTTGGGTAGCTTCAAGGGTAATCAGTAAAATAATAATGATCAAAATAAGAGCTTGAAGTCAGACATTTCACATGTAAGAAAACAGAGCTGAGCTGGTTGTGGTGACCACGCCTGTAATCCCAGTGCCTGGGGAAGCTGAGGCAGGATTGTGAGTTCAAAGCCAGCCTCAGCATTTTAGCAAGGCCCTAAGCAGCTTAGCTGTCTCTAAATGAAATATTAAAGGGGTTCAGGGTGTGGTCCAGTGGTTAAGGGTTTCTGGGTTCAATCCCTGGAACCAAAAAAATAAGAAAAGAAGCAGAGAGCTGAATGCCTGGTTTTTAAGGTGCTCATAAGGGTATGAGAAAGAATTGAACAAATTCAAGAAAAAAGAACATTGTTTAGGACCCCTGCTTATGAAAAACATGTTAAGAGTGGAAGTTTGCAGGAGTAGAGAAATTGGCTTATTGGGAGGAGTTTCAGATTTATATCATGAAGGGTGCACATATAGGAAGGGTGCACATATAGGAAGGGTGAAAAACAATCTGTTTGCAATTAATCTGCCGTGAACTGTAACAACCTGAGTGAGCATCCTGTGTGTTCTATACATGCACACTATTTATCAGATCATATTATGTGTTAGATTTCTCTCTCATGGAAGCATAAAACAAATATTCATAAACAGGCCCTGCACTCACCACACACGCACTGAAGAAAGAAAGACCATGTCAGTGTCTGACTCTTCCTCTGTACCTCTCCCTGAGCGCTCTCCTCCTTTCATTGGAGGGAATCTTCATCCTGAATTTCATATTCATTATTCCCTGTTTTCTTTGCAGTTGTTAACACACAAAACATGTCTCTAAACAATCTTTTTAGTTGGGCATGTTTTTAAAATGTATATAAATGGAATTAGACTGAATAAATATTTCTGTGACTTCTTATTCAAAATGACAAGCATTTAAATACATGTTTATTTGCTATTTATGTTTCCTATTCTGTAAAATATTTTTTATCATTTATATCCACTTTCCATTGGGTTGTCATCTTCTTATTAAATTTTAGGAGTTTTAAAATATTTACATTCTGGATACTAATAAATCATTGGTTACATATACCATAAGTGTTTTATCCTAGTTTGCTGCTTAGATTGTAGACTTCTTTGTGGTCTTTTGAAGAATAGGCCCTTAATTGAACTTAATCAAGTCTATCAAAATTTTTCTTTATAATTTGTGCTCTTTGCATCTCATTTAAGAAATTTTTCCTTGCTTGATCTAAATAGAATCCACTTTCATGTAAGATGAGGAAAAAAAATTATTTCATTTTTTTCTATGGCATAAGCACTATTTATAAAATGTCATTATCAAATTCCAAAGCTTTAAAATAAAGCTTGGTAGAAGGAAAAAGCCTGTAGTGATAGTTTTCTTCAGGAAGGTCTTGGTTATTTATACTTATATATTTGCTAGTCTACATAATTTTAGAATCAGCTTGTAATTTTTTTTTTTTGGTATTGGGGATTGAACCCATGGGGTTCCACTGAGCTACATCCCCAACTGTTACGTTTTGCTTTGCCAAGGCTGCCCTGGAATTTGTAATCCTCCTGTTGCAGCCTCCTGAGTTGCTGGGGTTACAGACATGCACCACCACACCCAGCTCAACTTCCAATATTCTATGAAAAAGTCATTGAGATTTTGGTAAAAGCAGCATTGAATTTATGCAGATTCTATAAAGAATGGGCATTTTGTGATGTAAAGTTTTTCATCCATGAAGATAGTATACATCTCCATGTATTTGAATATTCTTTATTTTCAATGAATTCATATAATTTTCTCCATGTAACATTTTCATAAGATGTATCCTTAGATACTTAATATTTTTGTGACTATTAAAAACTGTATTAACTGGAAACAGTGGATCATACCCTTAATCCCAGCTACTGGAAGGCTGAGGCAGGAATATTGCAAGTTCGAGCCTGGCCTGACCAACTTAGTGAAATCTTGTTTTAAAAACTAAACTAAAGCTGGGCGCAGTGGCGCACGCTTGTAATCCCAGCCCTTGGGAGGCTGAGGCAGGAGGATCTCGAGTTCAAAGCCAGCCTCAGCAATTTAGCGAGGCCCTAAGCAACTCAGTGAGACCCTGTCTCTAAATAAAATACAAAATAGGGCTGGGGATGTGGCTCAGTGGCTGAGTGTCCCTGAGTTCAATCCCCAGTACCAAGAAAAAAAAAACCCAAAATAAAACAAAAAAACAACAAAACTAAAATAAAAGGCCTGGGATGCAGCACAATGGTAGGGAGCCTTGGGTTCAATCTCCAGTACTGCCAAAGGAAAGAAAAAATTGTATTAGATTTCTGTTTGTTGCTGGAAAATAGAAATTCAATTGTCTTTTGTGTATTGATTTTTTTAATCCAGCCACCTTACTCAACTCTTTTAATTATGTAAATTCTTTTTGTTTACAGTATAGAAGATGATGAGTGTTTCATGTTTTCTTTTCTGGTTCATATATATTTTATGTATCAGTTTTGTCTTGTTGCACTGGAAATGATTTCTAGCAAAATAGCTAATAGACATGGTGTTATTGGATATTTTTGTTTCATTTCAGACCTTAGAGGGAATATGCTTAAGGTTTTGATCTCAAATGTGGTGTTTTCTTCAATTTATGTGCAAGTGTGTTTGTATGTTAACATCCTTTATCAGGTTAAGGAAGTTCCTTCTATTCCTAGTAGACCAAAGTTGTTTCTGTAAACCACAATTTGGTAATGAATTTTACTGAGTGCATTTCTAATAATTATACTATTGTGGGTTAATCCTATGGGTGCTTCGCCAATGGATTATGGCAATAGTTATATAATTTTATCCTTTAGTTGGTAGATATGATCAACTATTACATTTTTCTAATGTTAAACTGTAGTTGTGTAACCGAGATAAGCCCAACTTGGTCATGATAATTTTTTCCATTTCTGGATTCAGTTTGCTAATTGTTTAGTAGTTTTGCATTTATGCTCATTAGGGGGGACTAGCCTCTTTCTATTTCTTGTTCTGTCTTTGATAGGTATTTGGATCAAGAAGTTAAAAAATGTTTATCATTTTCTATCCCCGAGATAAGATGTGTAGCTTTGAAATTTTTATTACTTCAACGTTTTGTAGACTACATATGTAAAACCATCTGGCCCTGGAGCAAACTAGCTACCTTCTTTTCTCCCTCTCTTCCTCCTTTCTTCTCTCTTAAAGCATTTAAAAATTTGTTTTCTTCTTTGACTCCTGAGTATTTAGAAAAATATTTAAAAATGTCCACACTTATGACTTTAAATAATGATCTTGGGGATGTAGTTTAGTTTTAGAGTACTTGCTTAGCACGAGTGAGATCCTGGATTTGGTTCCCATCTCCATAAGAAAAAAATATTTTCATCAATTCCTTATTTAGTTTCTTAGTCATAAAAGATAATCTATATGATACTTATTTTGGGGGAAAGGGGTGATATGGGATTAAACCCAGGGGTTCATGTCCATGTTCATTGAGCCATGTCCCAGCTTTTTTAATATTGTCGTTGTTGTTATTATTATTATTATTATAGTCCTGGGGATTGAACCCAGGGATACCTTTTACCACTGAGCCACATCCCCAGTCCTTTTTATTTTTTATTTCGAGACAGGATCTTACTAAGTTGCTGAGACTGGCCTTTGACTTGCAATCCTCCTGCCTCAGCCTCCCAAGTCACTGGGATTATAAGCATCCATTGCCATGCCTGACCTGATACTTGTTTTTTTAAATTGAGTCTTGCTTGATATTTTTTTTTTGGAGCTAATTTTCCTAATGCAGATTCTTTAAACATTGAACTTAGTGCTTAGTATGTGTTCATTCATGTTTATTAATTATGTTATTCAAATGTTGAATATACTTTCTGAACTCTTTGTGTGCTTTATGAACTATTAAAAAGACAGAAAAAAATTTCCAATACAGTTGTACATTTGCTATTTTCTTTTATGAGTTCTGTTAATTTCTGCTTCTTTCATTTTGAAGCTGTAATATTAGGTGTTATAGGTTTAGAACTGTTGTCTTTTTTCATCATTAAATTATACTTTATTATTACATAATGATATATTTTGGCTCCAGTAATAAATTTGGCTTTAAGTTCTCTTTTATGTGCTATTCATGTAATAAACCCAGATTTCTTTTGAATAGTGTATGGTCACACTATTTCTTAAAAAATACTTATACTTCCAATATTTTTATTTTCTTACATTCTAGTATGTCTCCATGAACACCCTAAGATATATTTTCTTTTTAAAGTCAATCTGATACCCTTGGTTTTAACAGGATACAATTAATATTTAATACAATTACTCTTATTTTTTAGGTGAATTGCTACCATTACCTTGTGTGCCTTCCTGATTTTTCTTTCTTTTGTTCTTTCCTCTCATGCACTCTTTTGACTTGAGTTGCCTTTTATCTTTCATTCATTTTCCCACCATACCAGTTGGAAAAGACATATCTTGCTTGTATCATTTTGGGGTTTGCTATAGTTTGAATGTTCCCTCCATCACCGGCAAATACAAGCAGGTTTTAGAAGCTCTGCTTTCGTGATCTAATGACCCGATGAAAGTCCCACCACCTAATGTCATCACGTTGGTGACTGGGGAGGGGCCACTGATGTTTGGACTATGGCAGACTGGTTTCTCGTGAAGTTACCATTCTGATTGACAGGGCTGTCCTCTGCAGGTGATCACCAATGTCACTGTTTTTGACCTTGGTAACAGACACTGTTTTTTCTTACTATATCCCACACATTGGTTATGTCCTTGCGTCTTTAAAGAACAGAAGGTAGAGAGAGAGAGCATTGTAACATAGACAAGAGCCTCAAACACTTTTCAGAGCCAGACCCAGCCTCAGGGCTTCCTCCAGCTGACCTGCTCCCCACAGCTCCTCATCATGGGCATGAGTTGATAGCTGGTTTACTTTCCAGCACCCGGGTCCTTCACTCATTGATGAACTTTGCAGACCAGGCTGAAATTCCGAGTCCTAGAGAGGAATTTCATGCTCTTCCTCCCAGTCCTAATTTTCTTTGCTCGGAATGACTGCCACCCATGGTCACTGGCAGGAGAAATGTTCGATTTTTTTTTTTTTTTTTTTTTTTAACGAAAAGCCCCAGAAAAAAAATTCCCCACCCTAGGGGCCCTCACTACTAAGGCACCACAACACACTCAGGGGACAGGAGTGCGTTTTCTTCAGTCTGGTTTCTTCAGTCATGTGTGGGACTTCTCCAGTCCATTCTGGTTTAGAAATCACTGGGTCTAGTCCCTTTCTTTTTCTGACATGCAGTGGCTAATGGCTGAGACGATACACATACACAGACTTTCTGAGAAAACACATGATATTAAAGAGGCAGAGACAAGTTAAAAGCTGTGTTTAGAAGAATAACTGCTCTCTAAAGAACAGATAATCCAGATACACAGCTCTCTTTAAAACGTCTACCCAATTTACCTGACTAAACAGAACATTAAATATTTGAGCTCAGTTTACTTCACTGCATTTGGGTTTTTCCCAGAAGCAATGGGTGGGTGATATGCCTTAGATTTGCATAATCAAGAGTCCCAAAGTAGTTGTTGTTTCCCAAAAAGAAAAAGAAAAAAAAAAAGTGAAAACAAATACACCTGGGTAGTAAACTCCAGCCTCCACCTGGGACCTCCCTCCCCCACATACAGGTTATAAAACGAAAGCTGCAGATTTCTAAATGGCAATTTTCCAGCTGCTACACCCCGTGTTTGCTAATAAAACTGTTTCTTTCACCTAAGACATGCCCTCCCCCAAAGTAGTGTGCTACCCTTGGTGAAAACTTGTCAGACATGTGTTGATCTCACATGTGTGAATAGCTCCACCGCCCTTCCCTCTGCCAGTGTCCTGGGAGGATGGTGGCTTCACTGTAGCATGTGTCACCTGAGACCTTTGAGTCCCCACTGTGCCAAATATTGTGACCTGGAGAAGCTTATTTTCTGTAGGCTTCCGTTTTCTTGTGAATATATTGATATATGAAAGAACTTGGCAGGGTGTCTCAGTGGATATGAACACTCTCCTTTCTTTGTTTCGGGCGCCTCTCAGCCTCAAGACACCAGAGGCCACCTTGGCTCTGGGATGACCACAAGAAGGTATGTCCCAGACCACTCATGCCCACACTTCTGGGTTCTAGGGATTGTTCCCTTTTGTATTGTGACAGTCTTATTTCAGATATTTCACCTGGATTCTTTGTCCCTTCCAAATATTGGTGGGCTAGTCCCTAAAACAAGAAAGGAATCAAGCATGACGGAACTGAAGCCCCATAAATTAGTTTTTTTCAAACTGTCAGTTTTGACTCATTAATGAATCAATTTAGTGAGAAACCAGAATTTTGAAAAATTAAATAATATAATTAGAAATATTCTTAGAGGGAATAATATTTTGTGAAACTTTTGTATGAAATGAATCATATGGTGCATGCATACACATACAGTGTATTTCTTATTGTGAAGTAAGTTAAAAAGTTTGAGAAATACTGTTTTAAAAAATTTTTATAAACTCAAAATTCATCTTAATCTGTAAAGAAACATAAACGAACATTCTCAAATAAACAAAAATAGCATGCCCCATGTACTAGAATGTTCTATTGGGCCCAGTTCCTCACTGCTGTGTATCTACCCCCTTTGCTGTGAGACTTGTGGTACTTTCTCATTCTATCCCTGCACATCTGTCATGTGACCTGATATGGCCAATAAGATAAATTAGGGGCAGATATTTTAAAAAATAAGTGGTAACCCCTGGAAGATGAATGCCCAAGTTGCCCAAACTACCTCCTCATGAGTTAAATAAAGTTTTAATTTTTGTGGGCAATAAAGTTTTATAGCTGTTTGTTAAGAAAAATTATTATGACACTAGATAATTGATATATCAATTAGGGAGATCTTACTCATTAATAACATTTGTAATGATAATCATTAAAATAAAATATGCATTCATTTTCCAAAGACTGTGTTGTTAATCTCAAGAAGCACTGTTGTCTTCGTATATCATATTATATTTAGTGCCACAAAAGGGGCTTTTACTTATAAGAAAGGGTTTATTTAATTAATTTAATAGAAAGTGAGACGTCAGAGGAAGTAGACTGCCCAAGGTTACTCAACAAGGTTCTGTTCCCAGGAGACTTGGAATCGGCCACTCGAGAGCTCTCTTTATTGGAACTGTCTGCAGGTTGCTGACCTCTCCCCATTTTCCAAAATGAAAACCCTGCTTCCTGTATGTTCTTCTGCATCTACCTCAATTTTCATAAAAGTTCCTGTGGGATGTCAGTTTGAATAATTAGAATTGACATTTTGCTTGCAAGCAAAATAGAGGCCCTTTCCTCAGGAAACCACAATGACATTAATATCCTCCGAGTACATGCATCCTCCAAATAACCCGATTTGTTTTCCCTAAATTTGCATTTTCATTTGATCATTTAAGATGAGATTCTCACCGTAACAGGAAACCAACCTTTGGTTCACTCGGTTCGTGGAGTTTGACCTGTTGGTTATCACGGCAATTTGCTTATTGGGCATCCAGTTTCCAGGGGTTACCAGATGTTTAACAAACAAACTACTCTAAGCATGAGTACTCACCATCAGTGAAGGGCAGGCTATGGTAAAGTGGGAGTGGGGGCACTGGAGGTTGCTTTTATAGAGTCTGTTTATTTTATTTTATTTTATTTTGGAACCAGGGATTGAACTCAGGGACACTCGGCCACTGAGCCACGTCCCCAGCCCTATTTTGTATTTTATTTAGAGACAGGGTCTCACTGAGTTGCTAAGGGCCTCGCTAAGTTGCTGAGGCTGGCTTTGAACTCACGATCCTCCTGACTCAGCCTCCCAAGTTGCTTGGATTAGAGGCGTGCGCCACCACACCCAGGTTATAGAGTCTGTTTAAATTAACAGGTTTAGAAAGCTTCCATTTTCCATGGGGAGTGGGAAACACAGGGTTGAGTCATTGAAAGCCACCTGTTGGCACCAGTAAACCTCCATCAGACAGGCCTGATATTCCCTGAGTCTTATTGATCCTGGGGCTGGTAAGCACCAACTTCTCATGTCTCAGATACATTTCAGTGTCCAGCTGGTAACCCTGAAAGAAGGCAAGTCTACGTGGGCGCTTGCAATGTGCTGGTCAGTGTCCTTCGTGCTGGAGAGGAACGGACAACTAAGACTCAATTCTTGCTATCAAGGAGTAAATAGCCTGCAATTGCTTGATGTGTTCCTTTCTGTGACTCTTTTAATATTTGACTTGGTTGATTTTCTTTCAATTGTCCAAAGGGACTTCTTCTACATCTTAAAGTTTCTTTGATTCCTTGATAGTTTGATTATTCATGTCTTCTGATGTTTTTTACTTTTGAGTTGTTTGGGGACTTGTACTTAGCATAAATAGATATTCAATTAAAAATAATAATAAACTCCCTGGTACTATGGCACCCTCTGTAATCCCAGGAAAACTTGGGAGACAGAGGCAGGAGGATCCCAAGTTCAAGGCCACTCTAGGTAATTTTGTGAGACCCTATCTCAAAATAAAATTAAAAAGACTGGGGTTATAGCCCAGTGATAAAGTGCCCCTGGGTTCAATCCCCAGTACTGACCCCCCTAAAAATTCATGAAATGAATGTAAAAAAAATGGCATTTTTAAAATGCCTAAAAATGATTGATCAGTTGATTTGACAGAAGGCACAGAAGACTGTGCATATGTTTGTATGTGTGCATATCAAAAGACTACAAGAATCTAATCTAATGTGTGTATTTAAGAATATAAGTAATTTTTCAGCTAAAGATGTTAGATTGACTTGGATCAAAATTTGATTTCCATTTCCTCGAGTGCTGAAAGCTTGGTTTGCAGCTTAAATACTTGGGTTCAAAGTACTTTAGCTTATAACGAAATCCTTTGGATTCCATCAAAATAGTAGATTAAGTGTGCTTACTTAAATCCCCTGCCTCACAAAATGAGGCTGCAAATCTATTTTAATGAATGTTTCACATAAGTCTTTTCCTGAGAAATGATTAGTAGGAAAGTTTGAGATAATCTATTTTAGTTAGAAAAGCAAAACACTTCCAAATGCATTTAAAATAAGGTTTGTTTTAGTAAGGGTATTTGTCATTAACCTTGACATCATGTAAATTATAAGGAAATAAAATTGTTTAAAAATACTTTTGCCCTTTTGGTGCACTTAAATGCTTTTTAAAAATGTATTTTAGTTGTTGTACGTCTTAATGTATTATAAATTTATCTTTCATGAGATAAGATGAGCACTCATGATAAGAGAACACTATTTAGTGACACGTTGTTACATTATCAATGATATTTGTAATTACTGAGTGATACATGCATAATTAACACTGTTGTTTAGGGTTAGATTCCTTTTATGCTAAGTGGCTTTAATCTACTCAATTGAATAGAATCTTTAAAGGATTAAAAATAATCAGTATAATATTTCCTAAATGTCAATATAATTCACCATTGTATATTCTCTGGTTGTCTTCTCCTTTTGGGCTGGGTGGTCACATAGAATAGCAGAATGATAACATAGTAGAGCTATGAAGAACACCTCACGGGAGATAACCTGACTCACAAAGGTTAACTGATCTGTTCACCATTCCAATTTCATATACCAAGAGTATTTCAGAAAAGCTGAAATGTTTAGTGTCTGGTTGGAGATGGCAGTTGGAGTAATTTAAACATAATTGCCCCAGTCGAGTCTTTTACCAAACACCAATGTTCTGCCCAGAGTACAATAAAAGAACACAATCACAGGCTGCCTCTGGGAGCCAGTGGTGTGCTGGTGTGTAGAGTGGATGATGTGAAATTGTGGTGTCTTCTCTATCTGATACTCATTGATACCCAGACCCCAGACCAACATGATGGAGGTAACCAAAAGGAATAGCGAACAACTCCACAGAGGATAAATTTTACTCTTTCTTGGAGGAGAGGAGCACCAGGATTTGAAACCAGGGGTACTTAACCACTGAGTCTATTTTTATTTTTTTTTATTTTGAGACAGGGTCTTGCTAAGTTGCTTAGGTTCTCGCTAAGTTGCTGAGGTTGGGTTTGAACTTGCAATCCTCCTGCCTCAGCCTCCTGAGCCACTGAGATTACAAGCATGCACTACGTGCCTGACAATTCTGGAAAATATGGTTGACTTTCCATGTCTGTGCATTCTACATCCATGGATTTAACCTTGGATCAAAAATATTTGAAAAAAATTATATCTGCACAGACTTCTTTTTCTTGTCATTTCCCCCTAAACAATATAGTGTAATAACTATTTACACGGAATTTACATTATCTTTGGTATTATAAGTAATCTAGTGATAATTTGAAGTATATGGAGGATGTACATAGATTGTTTGCAAATCCTGCACCATTGAACATCATTATGACATAGCAGAGCTGGAAGGAGCCCAACACTGTGCACAGAAGATGATTTGACTCATGATGAAGGCTAGCCAATCATAAGCACTTCAGTGTCAGAGGATTTTGGAATCCTTTGGGAAGGCCAGGAGGTACTGGATCCATCGTCCCAGGGTCAATCAGAGATAACTGTATTAACTTAGGAATACATTTTTTCCCCTCGAACTGATAGGTGATCATTTCTCAGAGTCAAAGAGTTTTACCCAAGACCAGATGAACAGAAAGACCCAAACAAGTGTGAGACTGGTGGGTATCTTACTGAGATGCTGGGACAAGGTCACTACTTCATGATCGGTTATGATAACATTGCAAAAGTTGCATTTCAGGAGACTGTCAACTGCATAAAAACTTCTTCAACAGGAAATTCCATACTGAAAATTGTCAGCACTTACAAGACTAATCAAATCTGTTTCTTGGCTGTGAGGAAACCATGTGCCAGGCTGTGGAGGGAATTGAAGCTGGACCTGAAGCTCAGCTCCCCTGCATGGTAGATGTGTGGCTCTTTTGCGAAGTGGGGATAATGATATTGCTCTTGCAGCCTGATTTTAAGAATCAGATGCATGTATATACAAAGGTAAATAATGATGCTCAGGGGGTAATTGTTATTATTAATTCTCCTCTATCTATAATGGTGCACTGGTTTTCATTCTTGAGCCCTCTTTAATGTAGGCAAAAATTTAGTAAGCTATGGTTTTGAACTTCACAACAACCCTATGGAGCAGGTATTATTGGCACCAGTTTGCATGAACAGGAAACATACTCAGTAAGATTAAGTACCATACCAAGGCCAAGGCCACTTGGAAAGCAAGACTCTGTGGCAGGGTTCCAGTCCTGGTCTATCCGGCATTCCCCCACTACTCCATACTCTCTCCCCACATCCTTCAGAACCAAGAGGTTGATTCCACTCCATAGATGGGCCTTCTTTCCATGTCCATTTAGGTTGAAGAGGAAGTTGTTGATTTAGATAGTAAAGATGATTAAAAATCTCAGAACTAACTCTGCAAAATGCACATGAAAGGGAAAAGCTACAACTTTCTGTGGCTTTTCATTCAGACCCTCAGGAACCAAGGTGAAACTAGAAGGCAGTGAGACAGATGTTTGACTTTTAGCTTAAACAGTGGAATTTTTAGTGCTCTGTGTTTGTTTTAGAACATCTTTTATGGCGGTCGCTGTTAAAATGATGGGGAGATAGAAATCGTGTTTAGTGTTTGGAAGCGCTCTTTCACTCGAGTCTCAATGTTACAGTTGGCTTCAGAAGATGAAGTTTTTAAGACATTTATGCTAACTTCCGATGTTAGCTGATTTCCTTTAGCTCTGCCGTAGTAAAAATCAAATAAACACAATTTTATTCCATGCCTTCTGTTAACAAGGTCAATAGATTAAAACATACAAGGTCACATCCTTTTAGACTGACAAAGCATTAGCTGGGATTGTACTTACTGCTTGAAGTTTTCTTAATTTCTAGACTGTTCTGATTTCTTTGGGTTAACTTGTCTAGTGACCTTTGACCTGAACTTGAGACTGAAGATGGCAGTCCTGCCACCTGAACCTGTGTGCCAGGTACTGTGGGTCCTGAGTGCTAAAAATCTGGGAAATGGTCTTATAGACCCTTGTAGTCTGATTTCTAGAATAGAATGCCAATTTGTTGCTTTACTGATTTGTCCTTCTCTCCACATTACTATATCTGAAAAGACTAATTACAATCGGTTAACCCAATAGCAAGTGTTTTAGGGACATTTAAAGGGCAGCTACTGTCTAAGGACACTGACAGTCAGGAGGAAGTACAGATACTGGAATGACCAAGAGTTCCTGGGGAAGAAAACTCTAGTCTGGTGGTAATGATGACCAACAGTGATGCTGATGGTGACCATGACCATCTTGGTGTTGGTGGTAGCTGTCAATCATTGGGCATCTTTCACGTGTCCATGTCAGTTTCTAAAATTCACTTTCTGACATTTTCCCTCCCTTGTAACTGCCACGCTGTCTGCATCAAGGTAGCTACTCTGTAGCTAGCTGACTTATGTCATATCATTAGAAAGAAATCGCTGCAGGGACACCAGAAATATGATGTTGGAAACATGAATGAAATTCCTTCACCTCTCTAAGTTGAATTTTCCTGGGAATAATCGTACCCATGAGGTATCAAGGGGTAGTTGTAAGGATCAATAAAAAGGCCTATGCAAAGTCCCAGCTGCATGAAGATGTTTCATAAGTGGTGGTCATGTTACAGGACAGAGGCCTGTTGGGAACTGAGGTCGCATGGAGGCCCCCTCTTCACCCTGCAATCATGCCAGAAAAGATTTCAGATGTCACTCAGAGTAATAGGCATGATTTTATTAGAAGAGACAGGAAAGTGGGAAAGGGGGCACTCTCAAGGGAACGAGTGGGTCAAATCAGAGATGAGAAGGACAGCTCATCCTCCTGCATTCCAGTTTTATTGGGAGTCCGTTCCAGAGAAGTTTCCAGAGAGTCCTCCCCTGATCTCTTTGACTTCCGACTGCCATCAGGAACACATCAGACTTTCAATCTCCACTGCTGTAACAACTCTAGGTCACTTTGGCCCATGCGACCAGTTCTAATGGGAACCTGTTCCTACAGAGTTTACGATTAGGAGGAATTATTCTTATCTCCCTAAGTTCTGGAATCTGGTCTGTGTAGGGAATCAGACAGTCTCCCCCTTCAAGGAAACTTGTGTTCTTTTTATCAGCATTTGGGGTCTGCACTTCTCCTGCAGATAACAAGCTGTTTCCTGAGGAACGTAACTTATCCTGTGGACTGAAGCCAGGCAGGGCTGCAGGTATATTGCTTTTTGTTTTGTTTTGTTTTTTTCTTTTCAAAAGAAAGCAAGTGGGGGTCAGCACAGTGGGCTCAGTTGAGAATTATTCCTTAGCTTCACATTTCTGCTACTCACAACTGTGTGCTCCCTATCAATAATTATTATTATTTCTATTTCTGGCCATAGCCTTGCCTCCTAATAAGTCTCAGTGACATACATTAGATTTTTAAGAGGAATAAGGTTGATGGTAGCAAGTGCTGGAGAGAAGCCAAAAATTAAGGAGAATTAAATACATACTATTGCTTTGTTAGCTTAGAAAAGGAACTCCGATAGGTCATGAGGCTGGGCACAAAGCACTATCTGGAAATCCCTGCACTTCGTCCCTGAGCATACAGTGCACTAGACAAGATCTTGCAGCATACTTTCTTTTATATTAGTTTGGGACCCTATTAAAACTGATTTCCTGAGCTGTCTGTCCCTGGTCCACAGGTAGCTACATTGATGCTCCTGGGATAGACCTGGATGCACTGTTCTTTTCATTGGTCCTGTAGACGTGGCCTCTGATGGCTCGTCTTCCATGAAGAAAGGCTGATGATGGTCCCACAGATACTTTCATCAATCTTAGCTTTGGGATTTGTGGATAGAAGCTCCTAAAAAGTTGTGGTCTATTGAAGCCTGCACAAGAGATCTAACTGATGAAACCCCTGACCTCAGTTGTCATTAGCTCCGCTTGTTAACATCAGACAGAGAGGCAGTGAAATGCTGCTCCCTTCTGCAGAGACAATTATTCCATCAACTCTCGGTACTCTCTTTGGCCTTTGTTAGTTTGGAATAAATTTGAATCCCATAAGTGAAATCCTGCTTCTTCTAAATGGTTCCACGTCTCTGTTTTTTCCTTGGATTGTGCTAAATCTGAGAACAGCGCTGGGCATCTGAAAAACCCCTTTTATAGAGACATCTGAACTGACCCTGCTGCAAAACATCCCACAGGTGGCATTTATTTATTTATTTGTCATGTAGGATTTGAAAAATGGGTAATAGGTGTTTACAATAAAGTTTTCAAATGGAATAAAAGTGTGAATAATGAAAAGGAAGTCTCTAATTTCCCTTCCTATTTTTTTATAGCAGTTGGTGGCGTGATGCAATTTGATCAGAATGCAAATGAAATTCGAAGTTTCGTGGTATGAAAACATGACTGTCCTCTATTTTCTAATGGTGCTGATCTACAACTATGACTATGCTGAATTTACTGAGAAGGAGGGATGCCTGCATCTAAATATGGTCCTGGGACAAAATTACCTTAATTTACTTCAAGGGTTTTAACTGACTTTATTTTCAATTCTAGAACCAGGCGGGACTTCATTTCATACAATACAATAAGCATTCTGATGTGCAGGGCAGAACAGGTTGGTTTTACAGACAGAAAAGGAGGAAAATAACCCCAAAAGTGGATTGGTCATTTCAAAGTTTCTTTTCTTGCAAGCTAGGGACAGAGGATGAGAACAATAGAAAAATAACTGTCTAGCATCGGGTTACTTCAGATTATCTTTTTGTGTGTGTGAAAGGATTAAGGCAAAGGGAACTTCATTATTATGCCAATTGAAATTGGCCTCTTTGGGAAATTTGGCTGTTATCTCTCTAAGCCTCATTCCTCAGAAGGTCACATAAACAGCTTAGTTTCAGCTTGTTGACTTGGAACTTTAGAACGAGTGACTCCATTTTGACTTTTAGCTTGATCTGTTGGGGCCCCCCATTCAGGAGCCTAGTCCAAAACAGTGGCCTCCCATAATTTTTATTTAACAATGTGGTACCAACAATGACAACAGACATGCGGAAGGACAGTGTAACATGGGTGGAAAAGGACACCCAACCCTTAGCCAGGGTTCCCCAGATCCATTTACCATTTCTAAGGCATCGCATGACCGGCTCCCTGAAGCACTGGTTTGAGAACTTCGTGGGGAGATAAACATGGAAGTCAGACTCCATCTCCCCAGAAGACTTTGGGAAAACTGCCTCCTGTGACCTCTGTGTTAGAAAAATTCATAAGGGTTCCAGCTTTGCAAAATCATTTAAAAAATCATGAAGAAGAAAACATAAAGTCCACCAGTGCATCTGGAATCTCAACAACCCCCTCCCATTTCCCTAGCCATGATGACGCTTAGTTTCACAGCATAAAATTAAGAACAATCTATTTACATTGCTTACCCTTAGGTGTTTCTTCCAAATGCCTGTTTCCATTTTTCAAAAAAGCACTAAAAACAAACAAAAGAATGAAAACCCCACAAGTCCAAGGAAAGCCTCAACAGTCCTATGCCCCTAGGCTGCTCTCAAATTTCTTCATATGCTTGACCTCCTTGGGGCTTCCTCCTTTAGGCCCAGAGTAAGTACAAACCAGGTTCTTTTCTTGCTTTCTGTTTTATTATTATTTTTCTTCCTGGTGCTGGGGTGGGACCCAGGGTCTCATGCATGCCAGGCAGGTGCTGTACCACCGAGCCTCCCTCCTGGCCCCGTTTTTGTGTTTCATTCACCTGCTGTAGAGTACTTGGGTCAATGTGGTCATTGGAAGTCCAATTATGCACCTCTTAAAGATATCATTTCCTAGTTAAAATATTTTGCACACAGATCATAAATGATAAGTTTTGCCTTGCACACTCCTACCTTCTTTATCTTCCATAAATTTTCCAGTGTTGTTTTCCAGTAAAGCTAACGAACCAACACATTCATAGGAGGAATGAATCTAACCTCAGATGGGGAACTAGGATTTCATACATAGTATTAAATGAAATGTTAATAATGTATTTAATAATTTCCGTTTCAATAACTATCTTACAATGGTAAATAAACAGCACTGTATGTATCTGTCAGATCAATTCGCTTTTCCAATTCTTCATCACTCTTTATAACCTATTCTTCATCACTCTTTATAACCTATTCTTCTTTTTGCTCTATTAAATTTCCAAGTTTTCTTAAAACTGTGTATCTCTCAATGTGGACACAGTGACTGACAAGTCCTGGGAGCATCTTTCTCTCTAGCAGTATGTCATGCCTCTAAGTTTTTTGAGGTCAGTCTCTGTGCCTCACTTCATATCCCATTTGCTGCCCCGAACCTAAACATGGTTTCAATGAATGATGCCTGAGCCAGTGGGTAGATGATTGAGAAAAGCACCATGAACTTTGAACTTGACATATGAAATTAAAGTTTCAAAAGTTTAGGAAGGTCAAAGGAACATGTCAGACTTTAAAGATCATCAAAAAAGATTAAAATAGCAGCTGAGAGATTATGTCAGCAGATTTCTTAGAAAAGCAAAAAACATCACAAATTATTTAAAGATTCCAATACTTTCTTTTTTAAGGTAGAAAACTAAAATCATATAGCACTGCTTTCCAGAGTTTTCAGTTGGGAAAATTAGTCTACCTTTAAACATGTTTGGAATATTTGAGTTATCCATCTGCCTCCTTTGCTACTTATTCAGAAGGATTATGCTCAGGGTCATTAGAAAAGTAATTCTCTCTTGATTTTTTGAGAAAATCCCAGATGTGACCTGCACATTGATAACAGAGAATTTAGTTTGCCAGCAAGAGCCGAATTAAATTTTGGTTGTATTTTTTAAGTAGGGTTGCTATCCCTTTTTCCTTTTTCAAGGACAAATTCAAATTTCTTTCTTCCTGCCCACGACAGTTACTCTGATGGGAAACTCTACTAGAATAGAAATATTTGGAGGTGGTAAAAATTGCCAAATATTTTTTAAGAATCCACTTGTGAGATCAAAGTATCCAATTCAATTCAGAGACCTTACACCTGAGGATGCAGTATAGACCCCTTAATCTTATGCTCCAGAATAGTACATGAGAGGAGCTGAGTGATTATGCAAATCAGATGCTATCAATTAAGTCACTTTATTAAAATGACCAGTTCTTTAGTGGAATTTAATCCTTTGAACCCTGGCATTATTTAAACACCAGACAGCATGATCCAATGGTACAAACTGTCAATCATGTACCACGCTGTATCTATTAATGTCACCTGGATGACACTTTGCTCTGAAGTAATGACAATAAATTTCAATTTGTTAATACAGATGATGGGCCTTATGTATTAAAGTAATTTGAAAGTGAGAGAAGGAAATTATTATGAAATATATGTTGTCACATAAATTTGCATTTCGACCAAACACTGGTCTCTGCGTGGGACCCAAGGACAATATTAATAAGTTGCCTTTAACTTGAGCACAACTTGTGAAGCAACAACTTTTTGTGCAGGAGAGAAAGTTCTGAAATGACTTCCAAGGTAAATATCAAACACCCACCACAGAAACAGGAGGTGATGATATTGAGGCTTAAAATCCTTTTCTTCTGAAATATTTGGTACAGTTGAAAGAAAACACCCACGTGTTTCAGACTTTAGAAAGAAATATGTCTAATAGATAGTCATGTTGGACTGTGGGACTACAGAGGGGTTCTTCCCTCCCCAAATTTTATGAATTGTTGTAATAAAAAGAAAATGGCTCAATTGTGTTCTTGGTCCAGGGTTTGATTGATCGGGTTGGGAGTGCTCTGGGCGCCTTTTTTTTTTTCCCTCTGGAATGGTCTAGTGTTTGCAGAAGATGTTTTGAGTTTTTATTAAGACCGAGAGGAAAAGAAGAGGGATATATCCGTGTGTGTGCCTTTGTGTGAGTATGTGCAGTTCTTTCTTATAATGCTGCCCTCTTTGCTGTATGAAAGAGGATATTTTCTTTGTACACATTCTTTCTCCCCTTTGCCTACTTTCTGGAACAACTCACTGGAAAAAGTCTTAAGTCAATAAAAGACCTTCAGGTCGTAAGTGAATGTTTTCTTGTTCTGTGTTGTTATCTCCAAATTTGTAAATGCAATGTCATATTCTGCAGAAATATTCACGATGACTACATCCTTCAGCAAACTCTCTAATACATATGAGTAGTTTAAGGTAATTTTCAAGTCACTTGCAATGTTAAGTAAAAATATAACACTTTGATTTTGTATGAGCAGTCTTCCACAAATAGTCATTCTAGAATAATAAATTGTGACTTTAAATTTAAAAATAAAATTGGAAGATAAGGTGATAATATTTAAGAGTGGATAAAATGGAAATATGTGTTTGAATTCTGACTTGGCTACTTGGTCTCAGCAGGTTTTAGCCTCAGTGTCCCCATCTGTGCAATGGCCATAATATTCTGTGACCTGAAAGATTGATGTGAAAATGCTTTAGAAGGGATTGGCTGTTACCGATGGTTTTGTGCACGTTACTCTGAGTGTCATTTCATTGTTGCCCTCTCTGCAAACCACAGGAAACCTTCAGCTCTTCTCTCCGGGAGCAGGCCCTGCTCAGGTCCACCTCCTGTTGTTGGGTCTCCCTCTAGCTCATTTCCTAGTTGAGAAAAGGAGATGAGATTTCATCCTGTCTAGTCCTGGCTTTCACAGACCTGGATCTCATGCAGTTAGAGACTCCTTAAACTACCGGGAGATGTTAATTCTAAGTGACTCATGATGCTTGTTGAAGCCAGAGGGACCATTCAGAGCCACTGTCGCAGGCCCTAAGTCTTTCCAGACCAGTGCTCCTTGCTGGCACTCAACCACTGTTTTGTAATGGAATTCCATGCACCCCAGCCTCTCTGGCCAATCTAGAGTTTACTGTCATTCCTGGAAGGAAAGAAGCCTGCATGGATGGTTCTAAATCTTTACTCTTTGGCAGGATCTCAAAACAAGTCCTGGCAAAGGGCAGAAAGAGTAGAAAATGAAACCCTGGCCAACATAGGAAATAGGTGAACTCTGCAACATGTGGTTGCCTCCACATTAAGTTTCCTTATAGTCTTTTGAATTCTCCAATATTTTTCCTGCAACACTTTGATCTGATTTTGCAGTGGTTGTTCATAATAAAAGATAAGTATTTTGGGATGTGCCTCATTCCTTCAAGAATATAGTAATGGACAGAGAAGTTCTAGCAGCCTCTGAAATACCAGGCGAGGAGAGGGGAGACACGTTCTCAGGGATGGGCAGCGTGGGTGCTGGATGTGGGGAAGGGAACAGGTGTGCACACTGGATGTGACAGCTTCAGGGGGTCATGAATAGGAGCCAGAGAAGAACTGTTTATGTTTAAAGACAGACATGAAACGAAGAGAAGCAAAAGAGTTGAGTGAATATTGGGTTGAGGGCTAGGACTGAGTTTTTCTGAACTTGGGGCAGTGTTACAGTCATGATTGGGTTTACAGGATTGGGAGAGAGGGGGTGATGCATTACCCCAGGCAGCATGGGCAAAACACATCTGTTTTCTGTTTGCAGGGAACATTGCTATCAGTCATACAATCATCCATGTTGATAATGTTCATAATTATAAAATGTGAGAAGCAGACCGGAGGTGGGCTTTTGTCAGGAAGAACTGGAATTTATTTATTTATTTGCAGTACTGGTGATTGAACCCAGGGGTACTCTACCACTGAGCTATAGCCCCAGCCTTTTTATTTTTTTATTTTGAGACAGGGTCTAAGTTGCAAAGCTGGTCCTGAACTTGCAATCCTTCTACCTCAGCCTCCCAGGTTGCTGGGATTACAGGTGTGCGCCATGGAGCCTGGCTGAGAATTGGGAACTCTTAAAAGTAGCTGTGCATACTGGAAAAGCCTTATCATTGAGTTCCTTGGGGATTTTAGAAATAGAAAGAAATCCGCCAAAAAGGCACTTCTTAGGTAAGGGAAAGAAGAAGGGTTTGGAATGGGAGTGGATGCTGCCTTCCGCTGTTAGAATGGAAAGCGGGTGACCATTTGTCAGAGTGGAGCTGCAGAGTTAATAATCTGAATTTCAGATTAACCCCAAGCACTTAAACGGAAGGCATCTCATTGGTTTGGCAGTCTGGAAGTTTCTGTTTTATCTCACCTTTCAAAGATGAATCTAGTCTTCCTCTGTCCAAAATGATAACTGCTAGTCACATGTGTCTAATGAGCACTTGGGATGTGCCTCGTCCAGCTTGTGATGTGCCCTGTACATATAAAACATACTCTGAATCTTGAAGACTTAATATGAAAGCAAATGTAAAAGATCTTATTAATAATTTTAAAATATTGATTACTGGTGAAATGGTGATATCTGGCTGTTGTGGATTAAAATAAAATGCCTCTTTGAAATTGACTCCTCTTTCTTTTTCCTTTTCTTCTAGGTGGGGTCTCGCCATATACTTCCACTGGACAGCGCTGGTCTAATCAGGCAAATGCCACATTCTCCATTTCGCCTCTTCTCCTGTAGCAACAGGACTTAGAATATCAGGTACCATCCGGTCCTGTTGTCGCTTTAGTGTGCTGCATCCTCCTCCCTTCAACCACCTAAGACAGAGTGAAAAAGTTATTCCGTGGCCTGTACAGACCTGGGCTTCCATGGCGGCTTCCTTGAGTTTCCAGGTGACAGAGGGACTTGCGGCACTTCTCTCCACTCCCCTGAGCTCTTCATCAGCCTGGCTTCCCAGGCCCTTGTGCCTTGAGAATTGTTTCTGCCAGTTCTGCCTTTTGCAGATGTCGCTTTGGGAAAGGACCTGCAACCGTTTTCAGGGCACCAGGGAAAAAGGTGGCATTGGGCCAGGATTTTTTTTCCCTTCCAAATACAGTATTTACCAAGGCAGCTGTGAAGCCTGCGCTCCCGCCAGCACAGCGCCACACACTTGCCACCTCTGTTCTCCCTGAAACTAGAAGAGGCCTCTCCCTGGGGAATCTGCATTTTTAGATACATTTCTTCAAAGCCCCCAAAGTCTGCAGTATGCAAAAAAGAAAAAAAAAAAGCCACTAATGAGATAATTTCAAACCTGACAGCAGAGAGCCAGGACGATATTACCCCTACTCCCTCTCCTTGCCAAGTCAGCCCCAGGAAATGTCTTTCATTCATCTTAAGAGGAGCTAATGGAGAGGAGTTCAGAGCTGAACTCTAAAGACAGGGAGGGGCTTGGATGGAGGGAGAAGTGAACGGGATCATTACGGTAATTCGCACTTATAAAGTCCCTTTAGGCCTTGTCCTAAGCATGAATTTACTTAGTCCTCCTAACAGCTCTGAGGAATGAGGACATTTGTCACTTCTGTTTTGCGGCCATGTAAACTGAGTCAAAGAGTTGTGACATCAGTTTCTTTAAGTCACAAGTCAAGAAACAAAGGCTGCCCATGGCTTAATTCCAGAGCAACCTGTGTAATTCTTTAAACCTCTGTATTCTGCTGTCTCCCACCTGGGAAGGCGCTGCAGGAGAAATGAACAGGCTTGGGGTGGCTTCATCTGTGTGTTCACATCAGCAACTTTAATCTTCCCTCATAAATTCCAGAACTTTATGGGCCTGAAGACATTTTCTGTAGCCTGTGAAATATTCATGATCCTCGCTGCACTTGATGCAAGGGCTGAGTGCTTGGCCTCCCCCAGGGTTGGTGGACATATATTGGGTACCAAATAACGTCCTGTAGGTGATGTTTTAAACTTCCAGACACTGAGACCCACTACAATGGAAGTTCTTGAGGAAGGGGGTTTCTTATTTGTCTTTGATTTCCCAGTTTCATGACAGCGTTTGGCATGTAGTTAGTCTTTATTAACTACAACTAACTCTTCCTTCTAAGTCACACTTGAGTAGAATGAATTCAAATAAAGACTGGAAACATTAATATCATTCCTTTCCCAAAGAATGAAGGGAACACTTACTCGCTAGAAGTGATATTATTTATTATCTCTTATATAATCTTGTAATTCTTTTTACCCTGAAACTTTAATTGCTGATGGGCAAAGGCTTCTTTAATTATTCAGACGTAATTCCTATGTCACAAATTATTGGACTTGTGAATTTTAACAAGAATAACTATAAGCAAGTAAACAAACTAAATAAAGCAAACATTCCTATTTAACAGGCCTTCTTGGATTAAAAAGAAATATTTTTGGTAACTGATAATTTCAGAGAACCTATTATATTCTATTCATTGCATTTTACCCTCCTCAAAAAGTATAAAACAAATGTTCATTTTTTATGAGTCAAAATTACAACATGTATAAATAATTGGTTTTCAATGATGCATGCAAATAATATCAAATTTGTTTTAAATGTGGAAGCAATTGTGGATATAATTACAGAGTATGCAGTTCAACACCCTCTAGCTCATTAATATATATGGGCCCTCTAATGGATGTTCATCATTCTTTGGGAATCAAATCTGGCAGGTCAGATCCAAAAAAGATTATTTTCCTTGGCTGTCAAATAGATAATAGTCTCAAAAGCAAATCAATAGCTATATCTAAATCAACCACAACATTTAGAATTATAAGGTCCACTCAAAACTTAAACCCCAATTTGATTACTATTGAGGAAGAAATACTAGATTACAGGGATTTAAAATGTGCTGTATCAAACCCGCCTCTTCTCCTTTGACTCTCCCCTTTCTATTCTAGAGGGTAATAGTAAAAAGGGGCATACCAATTTTAGTTTTGGTGGTTAGAGATGGGTGAGAAAAATGGCTTCCTGTATTTATATAACTCCTGTATGGTTGTGTGGACCAACTTACAACCATTCCTGGGTCTTCACAAAATTCAGAGTGACATCTCAGTTTTGCAAATTTTGCAAACTTTGGCTTACTCCCACGTGCAAATTCTAAACTATATTTAAAATTTTGTGACTTTGTGCCATTTCCTCTAGAGCATTCCTATTTGGGTGATCTGCCAATAAAAGGGAGGGAGCAGGTCCTTACAAACTGTGAAGCTAGCGAGGATGACTCCAGGAGCTGGCTTTGGCATTGAACGTACACACTCAAAGCCCTGTAGCTCTACCTGCCATCTTTGTCCTCCCTTCCTCTGCTGTAACCATCCAGTTCCCACCCCTAAACTATTATAATACAGAATCTGATCTTAAAGTCTGAAGAGGAATCTGTCAGTTGGAGAAAGTCAGGGATGGGGAAGGTATCTTAAAAAATTTGAGCAACCTGAGACTGTTCAAAGGCTAGGAAGAGATGGTGTTTATGAAGGGCTGGGTTTAGGTTGGAGATGGGTGGGTTTAGGTTAGATCTTCACTGGCACAGCTTGCCAGTGAAGATGGGGTGGAGTAGCCAGCAAAGATGGAATCATGCAGTTAGCCATGACTTGCATGGCCATATGCAAATCAGTGGGAACGTTTGGAAGAGCAAGGTCCAATTAAAACCCCAAACCTAATTTGATTAGTACTCAGAAATGTTAATTATAGGCATATAAACTGCATTATGTAAAGCTTATTTCTTTTCATTTGATCCTCCCCTCTTCTCTTTTGGTGGGCATAGTAGACAAAAGGGGCATCTTGGTATTGGCTTAATCTTTATTATGAAAAGCTATTTGTTAAAATTTTTCAAAGATGAAGGCCAACACAATTAAATTTCAATTTTAGAAAAACACCAAACCAATCCTAAAGCTGTGGTATTAGAGAGAGAGGGGAGGGGTGGATGGATAAATCCTCAAGAGGCAGCATTAAGTAGATGGCGGCTGGAGACAGGAGTGAAATCAGGATGACACTCAATTGTCCTGCCAGGTAACTTGAGATGATGGTGCCATTGATCAAAATAGGTATCATTAGGTATTATAGTTGCTAGCAGGAGCAAATATGGGAGGAGAATGGAAATTTTTCCAAAAGAGAATGTAGTTTATAGAGATTTTCCTGTAGTGTGCATCTCTCCAACACGCAGAGCTGAGAGGAAAAATAACAATGTCATCATCAAAAACAACAAAGGACATCCAGCCTCAACCCCCAGAGATTTGGATTTAATTGAAAAGGGCGGGACCAGACCTTAGGTGTTTCTGTTTGCTTGCTGTTTTTATTGTAGGAAAAAAAAAATTATGAAATCTTAGCAAGCTGTTAAGTGTAGGGAATTGACAACCACGTGCACATTGTTACAGATGTCTGTTGGATAGAGCACTGGAGCTTTTTCATCTCGTGATTGAAACTCTGTATCACTGAACAACAACCCCCATTTCCTGCACCCCAGCCCCTGACAGCCATTAGTCTGCTTTCTGTTCTGAGTTTGAATACTGTAGAGAGTTCATGTATGTGGGCTCATGTGCTATTTTGTCTTTTATCTCTGGCTTGTTTCACTCAGCCATGTGTCCTCAGGATTCATCCATGCTGAAGCCATGTGTCAAGACTTCCTTCTTTTGTGAAGACTGAATAATAGTCAATTGCACGTATATGCCACATTTTCTTTTTCTTTTCTTTTTTCAGTTTTACTTGCTTTTTCCTCTTTTTAAATTTTTTTGAATTTGTTT
This sequence comes from Glaucomys volans, assembly GCA_020662805.1. Lineage (NCBI taxonomy): Eukaryota > Metazoa > Chordata > Mammalia > Rodentia > Sciuridae > Glaucomys > Glaucomys volans. The sequence goes on from JAJEJO010004434.1 coordinate 64,335, forward strand.
TAATTAATTATACATGACAGTAGAATGTACTTTGATACATTGCATATAATGGAGTATAATTTCTCATTTTGGTTGTACATGATGTAGAATCCCACCAGTCATATAGTTATATATGTACATAAGGTAATAATATCTGATTCATTCTAGTATCCTTCTTATCCCTGTACCTCCTTTTCTTTTTTCTTTTCTGGTACTAGGGATCGAACCCAGGGGTACTTTACCACTGAGCCACATCCCCAGACCTTTTTCATATTTTATTTAGAGGCAAGATCTCATTAAGTTGCTTAGGGCCTCACGAAGTTGCTGAGGCTGGCCTCAAACTTGAGATCCTCCTGCCTCAGCCTCTGAATGACTAGGAGTACAGGTGTGCACTACCATGCCTGGCTCCATTTGTCCATTTTAAAGTTGAGCTATTTGGCTTTTTGCCATTAGATTGCATGAGTTCCTTATGTGTTTGGGTATTAACTCTTTGTCTTATGTGTGATTTGCAAATATGTTCTCCCATCCTGTAGGTATAAGGGGCCTTTCCACTCCATGGACTGCTTCATTTGCCATGAATAAGCCCCACCTCCACTTGCTATTTTTGCCATTGTTTGTGCCTTTGGGGTTTTGCCTAAGGAATCATATGTATTTAGGTGTTTTGCTAAAGCTTCCCCAGAGGACTCTAATGTGCAGTCAGGGCTGAGAACCACTGCTTTAAATCATACTGTTATAACCTAATACCAGAGGTCCCATCAGGACGTGAAAGCTTTCTTGGTCAAACAGGCCAACAGCCAACCACATTTCTTTGAAAGCCAGTTTAGCATGGGAACCCCTGATGGAGGGAGGTATTGAAATTTCCAGATGGGATAAGGGCAAAGTAGGGAAAGACGTGCTTTGAAAGGACATATCCAATGTTGTTATAAAATCTTACTTCTGAGTAGATTTTTTTTTCTCATAATTTAAACTACAAAAAAGGAAAAACAAAATCTTGACTCCTGAGATAATCAATGATTCTAAAGTCAGAGAGAGCCTGCCTGGGGGTGTCTACGTGTGTGTGTGTGTGTGTATGTGCGTGAGTGTGCATACATGCGTACACACAAAATGTCAGGAGATGATATCTACAATTAAGTTTTGTTAAATGTGCTTAAAAGTTCAGGAAATAGAGAGTTCCTGATGTGGTAGATAGATTCATTCATTCATGAAATATTTATGAGTGTCTTCTAGGTGTCTGTACCTTTGCTGGGCCCTCTAGCGATATTATTTATTTCCAAGCTTCCAGCCTTGTGAGTTAAGCATTATTTCAGAGTTGCAAGGTGTGGCCAAGGAAGATACAGCAGGCCACCTAGTTGAGAAGCAGCTAGAATGTCGGCTCAGTGAGAGCAGAGGTCTTTGTCCTGTCTTCTGCCTGTGCCCAGGCCCAGGACCTGTCTGGCCTGTAAGCACCCAGAATACTTTTGCAAAGGGGCTGAGTTGGAGATTGGAGGCAGTTGTGTCTCCCAAGTGGGGAATTGCTGTTTTCCCTCATAGCTAGAGACTATGGGCTCCAGCCTTGTCTTCCCCTCTTAGTTCAGAGGAAGCTGTGTCCTGCAGGCAGCATTGCATGGCTGAATTTTCATTCTGTGAGTCTGTAAGGACTGTACCCAACTGGGCCCTGAAGGCATTGTGTGAGGGCTGGAGGTGGGGCTTATTCACCCAGGAAATATCCATTCACAACCCAAACTCTGGTTGATCTGGAAGAGCAGATGAGGACAATAACTACAGTGTGTCCGCAGACCAGGAAGCCTAATGTAAGCTAAACCAAAGGGCACATAACAGAACATCATGTCATGTAATGAGAAAGCAGCAAGCCTAAGTACTTAAGTAAAAATATGCAGTATACCCTACAGTAATAGGGCTATTGTAACTTCATTCTTTATTTTACATTTTTGCTTGTATTTAACAATCTATCAATGACACTCTCTTCAAAATATGCCTGATGAAAGAAAACAGCAACACCCTGGAGTTCTTCCTACAATGTTAAGCGGGAAGACTTCCAGGAAAGAAGAAGAAATGGAACACACTTACTGTTTTCTATTTTTATTTTACCATTCAATTTCAATTTTTATTTTACCATTTCAGAGCACTCAGATGAGGATTTGGGAAATCTTCATGTCCCTCTCTTAATGAAGCCACAGCAAGCACTTCATGCCGCTTCCACTTCCCACACACAAACTTTCTAATTATAAAAGGACCTTTTCAGACTTATTCAGGGCATATAATCTTATTTGCAGCTCCTAATTGGAGGGCTGTGTTTGTTGGAAAGAACAGAAGTCTTCAGTCATTTAGAATAAAGCTGGCTCATCAACCCCTGTGGGAAGCAAAGAACTATTTATTTTATCCGTTAATCCCAAATACAAACACAATAAAGCTGTCTTTTCTAATAGTGACCTATTTCATGTTAAATTGGGATAAAGCTAGCTTTGCTCAATAGGACTATTGTGGCCAACAAAAAAAAGTCAATCTTATTACGATTCCCATTGAATACCTTCCAATAACTTATCTTTTAAAGCACTGAACCCAAACCCGGGTTGAATTCTCTACGTTGTCTGACACAAAATGCAAATCAGGAAGGGAAATAACCTCAACCAGGGAGCCCCATCTAGTGGCAGGGAAGTAAATTGCTGGTCAAACACCAGCTCTATTATTATTCCCTATCTTTAATTTTAAAAATTCTTCTATTTGTGTCCAAACCCCTATGCTTTAGTTTCTCTCTGATTTTGCCCATAATTTTATTTCCAAAAATAAGTAGTTTTTATTTAACCACACAAATTTCCTTATGATAACTTTAATCTTAAGAATTAAAAAAAAAAAAAAAACCACAAAAAACATTGCTTAAAATTGCCAGGTTTCCTCCTGGATGGTTGAATTTTAAAATGTGGGTAGTTACATCCCTTGAATGGCATTATAAAATGTTAAATTAAACTGTGTTGGATGTGAAAAATATTTACACATCAGTTTCCTTTTGCCAAAAGACTCCAAAGTTTCTTTACTTATAAGAGCTTTGCAGGAGCAAAACTGAGTCACAGAAAGATCCAATGACACCTCTAAGGCATTAAAGGTTCCCAACTCTGCTTCCTGGGCAATGTCTGCGTTGGATAATCGCGCTGGATCCGAGGCGGGCTTCTTAAGCTGACTACATTAGACGCCAAGTGTGCGTGTCTGCATTCCAGCCTCCCATGTTTCTTGACTCCTACTCTCACCATAATAAACATGTCAAAAACTGAACAAGGCAACAGCAGGGATCAGCTCCAGTCCTACATGGGAAATGCTTTAGCTAATGAGTCTGCCTGAAAAATGCAAGCCTTCTTTGTTACTACCAGACACAAGTTGATAATAGCTATATGCCATTTTAAAATGAAGTAGAACATATTCCTCAAATTATCTACACTTGACTGAACTTTCAAAATAGCTTCCCATTGGCCTATGTGCTCAAATCTCATCAGCAGACATAGGGATGGAGAGGTATCTGGGTTATGGAGGAAAGAACCAAGAACTCAAGGCCAAGTCCTAACACTGCTCTTCCCTGTCTGCGGGGCTGGGGGAATTTATGCCCCCCAGCAGCAGTGCCTTAAACTCAGACCACGGAGCGGAGAATCCCTGCCTCTCTACCTCCCGGCTGTCAGACTTGAGACCTGTTGCTTCTCGAAGCTTCGACTTCTTCAACGTGTTCATGATAGTTCCTTCACAGAATTGTTAGGAAGGTTGATTGATTGAATGAAGTGTGTGAGGTGCTTAGCTCAGGGCCTGGCACATAACAGAGCACTCGATAAATAATGCTGTCACTTACACAATGAAGGGACCTGCATCACGCCTTGAGATAGATGGGAAGACGGATGGCATATGGGAAATGCCAGTCGCCTCTGAGGCAGCAAACCCAGCTGCACCCTCCAAGAAGCCCCCCAGAAGAAAAGGAAGGTGGTTGCAGACAGGCAACATGGGGTTTTACAGTCCAATGCAAGCTTTCTGGGTTGAATGGAATTTTTGTAGGTCTAATGATTTGTGCTGCTGGCTTCCATTCTTTTTTTTTGGTGTGCATGTGTGTGTGGGGGGGTAACAGGGGATTGAACTCAGGGGCACTCGACCACTGAGTCACACCCCCAGCCCTATTTTGCATTTTATTTAGAGACAGGGTCTCACTGAGTTGCTTAGTGCCTCACTTTTGCTGAGGTTGGCTTTGAACTCCCAATCCTCCTGCCTCAGCCTCTAAGAGGCTGAGATTACAGGCATGCACCACCACACCCAGCTGTTGGCTTACATTCTATTTGAGATTGTAATTTCTGAAAAGAAGAGAATGATGGAACTGGAAGAGAGGTTGTATAATTTAGCTTCCTCGTTTTGTTGAGAAAAAAAATCCTAGTGTCCTTTTGTTTTTCAGAGCTCTTTGCACATTGAGATTAACTTGAGAATTTAAGATTATTCATTTAGTGTCCACCTTTGCTTCTGGATGGTTAAGTCCCATGTTGTCAGGGGCTGGGTCTCTGGCCTGCACCGTATGCGTAGATGTGGCTCAGTGGCTGGAAGTACCTAGTAGAGTACCTACTGCCTTGTCTACACAAGGTCATTGCTGAAAAGGTCGGAGATGCCATGTGGCAAAGTAGAAGAGAATACGGGTTCTGTAGGGAGGAAAGGCTGGGTGCAAACTGGCCCTCTCTGGCTTGCTTCCTGTGTAATGTTGGGCAAGTCACTTAACCTCTCTGAGCCTCAATTTCCTTATCTATAAATTACAATACAATGACAGAAGCTATTTCATAGGATTATTGTAAAGATTAATGCAAAATAATTTATGGAAATTGCCTGGAAAACTGTAATTTTATCAATTTACCTAAATGACTGAGATGACAAGTAGAGAGTGTTCTGGAACTAGAACCCTACCTAGGTCTTGCTCTTCATTTTTCTTTCTCCATATCCCCCAGCCTCTTTGCCCAAGCCACTTTTCTCAAACCATTAAATCTAACCAGATAAAAGTAGCAACACAAAATCAAGTTTTGGGTGATTGGTTCCAAGATACTATGATCCTTCAAAGTCTAGCTGGAAGTCTCAGGAACTCACTGGAAGGGTAGGAAGGGGCTTATTATTGCCAATCACCTTCCAAAGTCTAAAGCACAGCAGAACAGAGTATTTCATTGTTTGTTCTAACAGCTGGTCCTTAAGGGTTTGACGATCAGACACAGGCCTGCTGGATTATGAACATGGCATATTTAAAAATATCTCTGCAGCTCGCTCCTAGATGACTTTTAGCAGTTGAACTCACTGTTAGCCTCCTGGAAGATTAGATGTCAGGATAATTAGCTCTCTGCCACATGGACCGTCTATTTTTCAAATCTCATTCTCCTTTCTTCCCTATGTCTCTTAGTTGACACAATTCATTATTACTTAATGCCTGAGTGTTTCAATTTCTTTTCAGCCTACTCATACACCATCTCCTTCTCATGACTTATCACACCTAATGCTTTGTTTTATTTTACAATTCAGTTTGTATCCAAATATCAGAGAAAACAAAGAGCAAGTTAGGCAGGTAAGCCAGACATGGGAGTATTATCTACAATAACCCACCCTCCCATCTACCCTCCATGGGCCATGGAGGCGGTGAAGCGCACATTCCTCCATTTCCTTTCAGGACCTGAGGTCTGTGCATTGCTTCTCTCATTGTCTGACATAGGGTCTGTGAGCTTTCCCATTTCATTATTCTATACGACCTGGGCTTGGCCTTGTGCAATTCGGGAATAGCTTTTCCTTTTCTGTCATAAATGGAGCCATTGAAAAACGAGACTAGTAAAGAATAAGATGGAACAGGGAATTAGCCAAAGGAACCATACAATTATAGAAATTTCTGGCTAGAAGAACTCTGAAAGGCTCTCTGTCCACCGCTCTGCACTTTGGCCCAACTCCACACCAATCTAGCAGGTAATCACGGCTCCTATTGCAAAAAAATCCATGGGGCATTATGCCTACTTCTGGCCAGCATATGAGAAAGCTCTTCATTTATGCAGCCTGATACCCTCTCTTTGTTTTCAGAAACAGGAGTTGGTTAGTTCCACGTTACCCAGAAATTTAGATGTGCAACAGGCAGAAGTCGAGAGGGCTTCACCTCCCAGCTTCCTTCCTGTGTATGGCCTGCAGAATTCGCTGTCTAGCTTCTCTGAGTGTTACTACAGTTTGATTAATTGTGGAAATTCTACCATTTCCTGAAATAGTCTTGAGTGGAACCAGCTTCTTTTGAAGTAGAAGATGTTTTCCTTTGCCAGCATAGTCACATAGTTCCTTGCTGATTACTTCCACGCCCCGTCTACCTTCAGCCTCAGAAAAGATGGGGCCCAATCACAGAGCTCTCTTAGCATCACGCTGGGCTTCATCCCAAACCCAGCTCTTTTCAAAACTCTAAGGAAGGGCTTGGATCTGAAGGGCCAGGAATTTTCTAACACTTGTTCAGACCCTGGAGACCTACAACTGTCAGGGAACTTCCCCACCCCATTCCCACCTACAGTCCTACATAGAGGATCCTTAATTTTTTTTTTTAATGGTAAGCATGACTTGATAGTCATTAAACTATTTTCAATATACATCTTAGTTTTTGGAAACCAGAAATGGAACTCAAGTGGACTGGCAACACATATGATGAAAAGAATACTAGATCTGAGGTCAGGCTGACCTTGGTCTGACGTTCCACTATTTCTCTTACTGTCAAATGACTTTCCTCAAGTGGTTTAACCTCTAAGCCTCAGGGGTTTTTATATGTAAAATAGAGATTCTTCAGACTTCAAGATTTGGTAAAAGGATTGAAAGGAGCATTGGCATCTGTAAGGCACCAGAGCAGGGTCTGGCAGGCACTAAGAGTTTTCAGCACATTTGTCTTTCTCCCCCAGTGGCTGAAGGGCAAGGGCACGGTGAGCATTCTTTGGCTTCATCAGTTAGACTGAGCTGATTCAGCAACAACTCACTGGAACTGCTAATAACATAAATAGTAGCTATAGTTACAAGGGTCTCCACTGTGTGCCCAGGATTGAGCTGGTGCTGGATGGAAAGCCTGTAAGACACGTGGCTGTAAGCCTCTGTGCTCACGGGGCTGACAACACAGAAGCAGCTGTGGGGGGCCCTCTCATGAAATCTAAGCCCACAGTCACATCAGGGTTGGATTATGATTTTAGAGGACCTAAGCACTAAGAAGATTACGGTGCTTCTCTCCTCACATATAATTAAAAATAAAACAGTTCTAAACTGCAATTACATGTAAAGAATAGAAGAATGTTCTGATATTTTTCCCACAGTGATAACAGTCTCAGCACTTTTTTGAAATATCAATTAAAATTTTTTTTCCCAAAATGTTTTTATTGGGAGTCCTCATTTTGTAGGTAATCAGTAAGCTTATAGGGCAATCCATCTCTGGCCCCCACAATGTGACTCCAGCCTTCCTCAGGTTCAGTGGATGGCTCAGGAGCTGGAGGTCTGATAATTCACAAACTATTGGTAAATCCACAAAGAATGGAAAAGTAATGGTCTAATTTAAGGCAAAATCAAATCACCTTTAAAAACAGTAAATGGAATTTCTTTCCAAATATCTGAAATGTTTTTCTATGGGATAGACGTTTAACACCCTTTTCACGAATGGGATAAAAGTCAGGTTCAGATGAGCAAGTTCTAGAACCCATTATATAGTATGTCTTAGAGGATTTCTCACTGCTGAGTGTGCACGCTCTGGTCAGCCTTTTTGCTGCTGTGACCAAAAGACCTGACAAGAATAACTTTAGAGCAGGAAAATGTATTGGGCATTCAGGGTTTCAGAGGTCTCAGTCCATGGACAGTCGGCTCTGTTGCTCTGGGTCCGAGATGAGGCAGAACATTATGGCAGAAGGCTGTGTTGGAGGAAAACAGCTCAGGATATGGCTCCCGGGAAGCAGAGAGAGCTCTGCTAACCAGGGACAAAATATAACCCCCAAAGGTACGCCCCCAGTGACCCACTCCTCTAGCCACATTCTGCCTTCCTACAGTTACCACCCTGTTAATTCCTATCAGGGGATTAATGCACTAATGAGGGTAAGGCTCTCACAATTCAATCATCTCACTTCCAGACTTTCTTGCATTGTCTCACACATGAGCTTTTGGGGGACACCTCATATCCAAACCATAACCCCTTGCAATATAGACAAATTATCAGGAACCATGGTGACAAGAAATATTTATCAGAGCACAAAGTCACTTCTTTTTTTCTTCTCTCCTTTCCTCTCCCCTCCCCTCCCCTCCCTTCATTTCCTCTCCTCTTCGATGGAGCCCAGGGCCTTGTGCATGCTAGTGAAGTGCTCTACTGTTGAGTTACATCCCCAGAATGGCAAGTCCCTTTCTTTAATGGAGGCTGTTCTCTCTGAAGGACACAGTCCAGCTCCAAGACAAGGTTAGCAGCCACTGATGAAGCTTATCCAGGGATCTAGTTGACAACCTCTCACCCTGGCAGCCACTTACCTTTACACTACAAATCAAAAAGATAAGCACCAGGAAAGGCCCAGGAACTAACAGCGAACTTTCTCAAGCATAGATGAAAACAATTTACACAGTCACTGTAAATAGTTAATAAAATCCATTTTACAGTCCATCTACTTAGATTTCCATTACATCCTGTTCTGTTTCAAACATGCATTTTTCTTTTTGGATTGTTAGGCAATAAAGAGTCCAGCCATTTATCAAGCAGCGTCTTCGTATTCTTTAAAATGTTTTACCATTTTCAGGAAACACTGTGACTTCTATAATTAATCTCCCAGTAGAAGCTGTTTTAGAAAGACTCCAGAACCTCAGAAAGAAAAGTCTTTTCTTCCTGGGAGTTTTTTGGTGCCTGTGAGTGGAAACGTTCAGAAACACACGCCAGTGGTATTATCACATATTGCAAACTGTTCATTTCAGATAAGGAGGGAAAACAATAGAGCGCAGACCAGCTCCTGCAAAACCGTCCTGTGACCAAGCTGCTGTTAAGTGAGACCCACGAGCAACTCCATGTTGGGCTGTAATGGTTAACTCTTCAGTGCCAGGCTGCCTGCCACAATTCATACCCTGAATAAAACCAGAAGCACCTGTAGAAGTACCACGAAGGGTCCTGAGTCTGGCACCTCCCACCCAAGCTCCCCGGCCTCAGTCATTCTCCTTTCCACTTAGCACTCTCTAGGTATCAGGTGTTGTCCTAGGCATTTTACAGTGACTTGTGGATCCATTTAATTCTCACAGCAACTCTCTGAGGAAGTGCTAATATTTTTTTAATTTTCAGATTAGGGAACAAGCAGACAGTCACTGGCCAAGGGTAGGCTTCCAAGGGTGTGGCCAGGAACAGCCTGGCTCTCAGAACAGCTTCCCTGCCCAGGAAGGCTTCCCGATTGTGTCCTGTGTGGCATACAGTGTTTGTGTTCTGCTCTTATAACCTTATTTGTGCTGACACCTGGCCATTGGAATTCAGTCTTCCCATTTTTCAGAAGTGAAAACAAAGGCACAGAGATGCTGAGCGGCTAGCTTAAGGTCAGGTATGAGATGGCGAGGAGCTGGGGCTGCCAGGTGTGTAGGCCAACTTTCCCTGCTTCAGGGCATTGTATCTTCTTCTCCTCCCTCAGCTGTCTGTGAAAAATAAAACAAACAAGACCAACACTGTTGCTTTGCTTCTTTCTAGGATTTATCCTCCCTGGGTACAGGAATGCGGAAGGGTTAGCTGGCCTGACACCGGGCACTGACAACCCTACCCTGGGCCTGGGTTCAGCCAGAAGCAGCCTGGCTTTGCTTCTTGAGGGCGAACAAGTGCTTGGATTGGCCTCCTGGATGGTTTTGACAGTTTAGATTTGTCCTTCGACAAATTAATAACTGTGAGGAAGCACTCCCATCTTTAGGAGTTGGCCTTTGCATTGCTGTGACTCAAGTACTTGGCAAGAACAACTTAGAGAAATAAAAGTTTATGTGGGGTTCACAGTTTCAGAGGTCTCAGTCCAGATGACTGACTCCATTGCTCTGGGCCCAAGTGAGGAGCGCATCATGGGGGAAGGGTTCAGGAAGAAAGCATCTCAGTTCACATTGGGATCAGGAAGTGGGAGAGAGGAACCACAGGGAAGAACAACCTTTCCAGGGTTTGCTCCCAGGGTCCTACATCCTCCAGCCATGCCCACTTGCCCACAGTTACCACCCAATCATCCATTCAAACCAGGATGGACTGATTAGTTTACATCTCACATGATATCCTCACTTACCTTGGAATATCCCTACACTAACAGGGGTTTTTGGAGGATACCTCATACCCAAACCATAGGCAGGGCATGTATGTAAGAGCTCCAGAAAACAATTAGAAATACCAAAACATCCTTCCAGGTGACTTCAAAGGATACTCATTCTTATGTCCCCAGTATCAAGGTTACATTTTTGTTTGTGCCTGTTTACTTATTTATGTATTTATTTTTTGTGGTTTTGGGGACCGAACCCAGGGCCTCAGGCATACTGGACAGGTGTTCTACCATGGAGCTATGCCCCTGCTCCTGTGATTGTACTTTTCAATGGATTTGTACTGAGAGCTCCGATGGCTTTTATGGGCCAATATGCCAGAATAACCTCATTCTGGAGCCAGTTAGGCATCATTTCATCTGCATGACAACCTGATGCACTCATTTGAATTTTTTCTTCCCAAATGAGGGGAAGCTGGTTGTGATAAAACCACAGGCAATCCAGTGCACAGGTAGGACTTAATCTTTCACAATGTCACTTGATTAAGCAGGCAATCATTTTCACTGCAGTGTCGCCAAGGAAAATCTTGAGTCACGTGCATGCCCATCTATATGCATAGAGTGCAAGAAGCAGGAAACGATGGTACATGCAAATGGATATTTAGGGGCGTTTAATAAGGGAACCAATTAAAAAGATGGAGGCAGGATTTCGGGAAACACAGTTGATGGTAGAGTACCCCAGGGCTAACCCCAGCAGGGAGTCATTGCTTATAGACTTAAA